>WSUA01000001.1:115226-170324 GCA_019633455.1 Tulasnella sp. 419 | reverse complement strand
AACGGCCTTTGCGGTCTAAAGTCCGAGAGCACCAATTGCGCCCAATTTTGTCTTTTGCATGTTTGACTAGCATTACTACACAATGGCGACACTACTAAAAGCGCAACAGGCAAATGCTAAAAAGTCATTTAATGCTGACTCGAAGGAGAAGGGAAAGAAGCGTGCCGCTCCCGAGGCCCAATCTGACGCAATGGAGGGCGTTGAACAGACGAAGCGGAAAAGAAACAAGCAAAGGGTACTGATGCTCTCTTCAAGAGGTGTCACACATCGTATGAGGCATCTCATGAAAGATTTGGAGGCACTTTTACCTCATGTTAAGAAAGGCAAGTGCGCCACAATTTCGCCGTAATTACTCGTGCTCACCAAATGATTTACTCATTAGACGCGAAGTTGGATGCCAAATCTCAGCTGCAACTCCTCCCAGAGCTAGCCGACCTGCACAATTGTAATAATACGCTTTACTTTGAAGCACGAAGGAATGAAGATTTGTACATGTGGGCTGCAAAAACTCCAAATGGGCCCAGCATTAAGCTTCACGTTCAGAACATCCATACCATGGACGAGCTGAAGATGACAGGGAATTGCTTGAAAGGAAGCCGTGGAATCCTCTCCTTTGATCCGGCTTTCGACGGAGAGGAACATTGGCGACTCACTAAAGAATTGTTCACTCATGTGCGTATTGGGATTCTACCTCACAAATCGATGAACCAACGAACCTTCATCTCAGATTTTTGGCGTACCTCCAGGAGCAAGAAGGGCAAAGCCCTTTATTGACCACATTCTAAGCTTCTCTGTTGTTGATAACAAAATATGGTTCCGGAATTTCCAGGTAAGTGTCAGAAGTTCGAGGAATCAATGCATCAGAAATTTTTAAGCTATTTGCTAGATCATTGAGAAGGATCCTCTGCAGCCGAACGGTCCTCCACAGACGTCGCTAGTCGAAATCGGTCCCCGATTTGTTCTTACGCCTATCAGAATTTTTGAGGGTGCCTTTAGTGGGGCGACCGTCTTCTCTAACCCAGGTTCGTGCCTTTCGGATGACCTGACTAGCAGTGACTCTAACTCATTAACTTCCCCTTAGAATTCATTTCACCCGCAGCAGCACGTGCGGCTAATAATCGCGCCAGAGGGGATAAATATAAGATGCGTCAACTGGAGAATGTTGAACGGCAACGAAGAAGGGAAGCCAGGCGTCGAGAAGAGGATGAGTTGGCTGTTACGAATGTATTTGCGTGATTGATTCCTGGGATTGCTGTAGGTAAGTTGAAATTCCTATTCATTTTTTCAAGTATCAACTAATGGCTGAAACGGTTGTTGTAGCATTATCTAATGTACCAACATGAAATTACATTTGTGTCTCTTTCGTTAGAATGTTGGCCCTTGACGGCACCGGAGTGTACGAAGTTGCATACACAGGGTTACAGCGTATTTGGCTGGGATAACGATGACCTTTCATCTAAACTAAACCGCACACCGCCTTTTTACATTTCCGGACATTCCATCTCTTCACCTGCTTTCATGACTCTTGCGGGAGTTCCACTTTGTTACGTTCCACCGGATCTGCTCGAAGCATTGAACTCACATGACACTGTTTTATCAATGGTTATGATGATAGAAGCACGCTGGACGGACATTGAAGGCAGAAACGATCTCAGATCGTAATGTATTAGGCAAGCTAGCAACGTTCATCGCGAACGGATCCAAACCAGAAAAAAATCGAAGCAAGAAAAAAAGGGTAACTCAGAGAAGTAAACTAATAAAAGATATGAAGAATGCTAAAGTCCAGAATGCAGAAGTGTCCAATAGTCATGAAAAAGAATGCAAGGGACGAGATTAAAACAATCCACAACTAGGATCCCGAACATGGGATCCATCACTTGCTGTTTTCTTAATAGACCATGAACATGCCGACCAAAGCGAGGGCCACTGTCATTGACATAGCACTCATGCCTGAGCCGGCAGCTCGTGCAAGAGCACCGTTGGTTGATTGTGTGGCGCCAGCTGCGCTACCGCTGGATGTAGGAGATCCGTTCTGAGCGAGGGCCTTGGCTTGTGACATGAATGCAGAGAAGTTGTTCTCAGATGTCTCAACAGCGTTGATAGAGAAGACCATTCCAGAAGCGCAGTGGGTGCCTTGAGCGCAGTAGAACCACAAGGGCTCGGTGTTTTCAACAGTAACGTTCCAGGTAGTGAAGGAAGTGGCATCGACGGCAGTGGGAACGAAGCCAGAGTCCAAGCCTTCAGCCTTCTTGGTGCATGGTGTCTTGAAAGTACTCTGAGTGACGGTGTCTGCAACATACATCGTCGTTAGATGGTTTGATTCTTAGAGATGTAAACTTGGACTCACGGTTCTTGGAGTGGAACTCGAACATGACAATGTCAGCGGGCTTGGCTTGGACGGACGATGGGCTGAAGATGTTTCCGCTGGATCCGCCAACGACGACCTTGTGCACAACAGGCTCAACTGCAGGGGTAGGATCCGCGCTTCCAGGGTATGAACCATAGACGGTCGTCCAGGTTGAGCTTGGAAGTTCAATCACCTTGGTGACCGTCACGAGGGAAGGATCACCAGCGGCGGCTGTTGTAGCAGGTGCGGAAGAGGCAGCAGGTGCAGCGGAAGTGGTACCGTAATAGTCACCATAACCGGGGTAGGTCTGGGTAGGAGCAGCGCTGGCACTACCGTATGGATCACCAACAGCAGGTGCAACAATCTTAGCCTTCCAGGCATCGAATGACTTCTCGGATGGAGGAGCGGGAGCATTGACAGCAAACACCATTCCCTGCTGGCAGTGGTTTCCTTGTTGGCAATAAGCCCAGATTGGCTTCGTGTCCGTAACAGGAATCCAGAATTGAGGGAGATTGTCAGTTTGATCAGCGGGAACTGGCATGCTAATGAAGGGGTCAGGAAAAGTTCAAAATCCTCACAATAACAAGATACGTACTAGCCACTGAAGAAACCGGTGTGCATTCCATGGGCATCAGTGAAGGGAGAGCATGGACTGTCAAAGCTCGACTGTGTGACAGTGTGGTTCTTTGCACCAAAAGTGAAGCGGATGGAGTCTCCAGGATGAGCGGTCTAAAGGGTGAACACGCTAAATCATACAGCAACGCACAAATGAAAGCTAGTGAACATACCACATGCTCAGGCTGGAACTTCAAGATTCCAGCGCCTCCAACGAAAACATCGATGACAGCAGCTGACGCGGGTCCGGCAGCGAGCAAAGCAGCAGCAAGTGCAGAAGATGTATAACCGAACATGATTCTTCAATTAAAAGTTGATATTCTTTGAGTTGGTAGTTCTTGCTTGCGAAAAAAAAGAAGTTGAAAGATGAAAACAAGTGTCGACTTCAAAGATTTGTGCTGTTATTGGCTAGCCAGATAACTTTCGACACTGTCAGTATCAACAGCATCAGACCTGGCATAAGTGCACTCACCGAATGACAGATGACCCGAATCAACGAGATCAAAAAGTGCAAAAAAAAGAAAGTCTAACGCTTGTTGAACGTAGAGAACGAGCGGAGCACAGCTGCCTTCAAAAGAATGAGAAAAAAAAAGATAAAGAAAGTGAAACCCTCCGACAAGCGGTAGAGCTATATAGGCAGAGAGTGGTTGTGGATGAGGGGGAAGAAAAGGAAGGGAGAGAAAGGCAACGCCTTTTTTATAGTCGATTCCAACTACTGAGGGAAAAGTTTTCGAAGGACCCCAAACCGACGAGGCCGAGCACACTGGACCCTGACATCCCCACATGTTCGAGCTCACTCGACAAAAAGGGTCACCGCCATGCTGATTCACTATATATAGAGCATTGCTTTCTGCACATCACTTGCCTTTGTCCTACTTGACTCCTTCAGCAGTGCTCGCATAAAAATCAACGTTTTGTCATCGTTGAGGATACTATTTTTTTCTTGAGACCCCGAGAGCACGCCAGCAAAGACCCTGGGTTCCGTCGCTTTGTAACACCGTTCGTCTCCATCCCAACGCCGATCAAAACCCCTTGGTTCCATACTTGGCACATTGAATCAAATCTCAATTTCGTGATGTTCCCAAGAACTAGAAATACATATGTTAAACCCATACGGGTGTCGCTAGTTTACTTGATCCAGCAAGACAGCCAAGGTAGAGGTGGCCGGCGATTTTTACATATACCGCTCAACAAATTCTCCCCATCTCTCGATGACTGGGTGTACGACATTTTCCCACTCACGATTTTTCAGCTCGCTGTCATTGAATCTCTTAAAGGTGAAAATTTCTTTATGCACAGCCCCACCTAAATGGATTAAATGGGGGTTTTCGTTAGGTTGAAACATAAAACATAAAAGGCTATTTCCGCAAAGTCACGTACAATCAGTGCAAGGTTTGCGTTCTTGAAGCCCAGACTTCTTTGGTGTAGCTTTAGTTGGGGTTGTCGGAAGTACATCGTCCCCAGCTTTCTTCTTTTTTGGTCTCGACGATGGTTTACCAGCTTGAAACCCTAATTTGAGATGAGCATTATGAAGTGAGAGATCCGCGAGTTCCAAGTGTATCAACCCTAATGAGCCCACAAAGCGATTCAGTCAGACATACACACGATTGAAATGCAATGAAGGACTGACGCTCAAGCCTGTGACAATGTTTCCCTTTCTTCCCAGCTTTCACCACACCTTTGAGGAGACTCACTTGAGTCAAATCCTCGTCATCTGGACCCGGAAACCACCCTCGCAAGATTGGTTCCTTCGATTCACAGCTTTTTGTCCACTGATCAATCCGTTTATTGAGGTTTACTGCTCTGCCAACTTTCAGGTGCACGTGATGCGGCGTCTTCGGGTCTCTCAACTCAAAACAGTAAATATATCCATCTTCGTCTGCTGCGGATATAGGCTTTTCCATCTCGCTTCGGAGAAGGACTTTGGTATCAGGTTGAAGATGTTCTGGTATCCAGTCTAATAGTTACAATAAGTTCATTATTCGAATCGCAACCCACTAATAACAAACTCACTGTCGAACTCAACATAAATTCCAGTCACTCGGGAATGAAATCCGGTGACCTTGAGTATTTCACCTGCGTGTTGGTAGCAGAATCGTGGCGTTTGATCCTCCGGTGCCAAAAAAGATATTGGGGGAGGAGCTTTCACCAATCGAGTGCAGCGCTTTCCCGTTGTCTTTGCGATGCCAGAGCACTGAGTAGTATTTACATCTGAGCCAGCAGCAGAAGGCGTTGTCGGGGATGGCGGAGTTGATTCAGCACGTCGACGTGCTTTGGTGGGTGTTTTGAAGGAAGCTTCAGGAATTGGATGATGACCCGAGGAAGAGGGTTCACCAGAAGAATGAATCAGGTTCTCTTCCGAGTAGTGCGACGCGACCACTTTGGGATTTAGGATGAATGAGTACAACTCATGGGATCGGAGGCATGTTTACTTACCTTGATTATCACGCGTGTTGTATCCTGAAGAAAGTGAAGAAAGGGGTGGGGCAGAGGAAGAATGCGGGAGCTGCGGAGGAGGATACAATGGAATAGAATAAGGGACATAGCCTTCTGGAAAATCTATAATGGCAGGTGGGCGCGGTAAAGGATTCGTCAAAGGGGGAAGCACCTCTGGTTCTGGCATCTTGAGAGGAGTGCTATTCTGACGTGTATGCGTTATTTTTGGGGGTGTAAACGCGTAGGAGGATCCATTATGTGAGGTCCATTGAGGACGCGATTGGGATGTTGGAGGAAGGGATCCAGGTGTGAGCGAAGGGGGATGATGAGAGGCAAACGATGAACTACTTTGGTGCCCTTGGCTTGTTCTGTAATATTGATTGGCTCCACTAATGTCTGCATTCTTGGTGGTTTTCACTACAGGGGGTGATTGAGCAGATATCTTCAGACCTGACAGTCGATCTGTTATTCCATCAAAAAGCTTTCGAGCCTGTTGTTTGGTAATATCTTTAAGGTCCACATGAGAGCTCATTTCAGTGTCCCTTGATGCCAGGATGTTGGAAGAATTGTTGTAATGTTGACCGGCTTCGGCTGAACCTAATGTAGAACAACATCTTTATATGGTAATATGAGTGTTACGCGATGGAGCACGTGCAACAGACCTCATGCATCAACCGCAAGCTCGCAAGATCATAGATACTCGGTCATATCATCAACGGAATTTCAAAGTACAAAGACGACATTTACAAGACTCCAACCCACCTTACTATCACAAGTTTCCCGAAAGCGGGATGCCTTGCAATGCGTACCACAGCTGATTACATTAAACAGCATCTCCATACATCAACCTAACAAAACTGATCCATCGATTGACAACGGGCTTAATGATAGTCTCAAGGGGATCTTTGTCATTGTCGGGATATGCCTCGAACCTGAATATCTCCTGATGCTTGACACCACCTGATGACGCAAGTGGTAAGTACTTGGTTGAAGCACCTCAAGGGAACTGGAACCTTACATTTGCAGAGCTTGGGCTTATGGATCTCCAACAACACTTGTGAGAGCTTGCTGTTACTAGAGGGCTTGTGTGAATCGTCAATCGAATCTTGCGGATCCTCGGGATTAAAGCCCGATTTCAGGTGGGTACTATTAATCGCAATATCTGCTAGCTCGATGTGAATCAATCCTGCAATAGGAGAAGAAATGATAATGCAATTCAATCATTCATTGTGCAAGCTGCGTGCAATTCTATCGTACTTACGTTCGAGCTTCCGCATGAACGGTACCTTTCCCATAGGTTTTCTATTGCCCCTCAGCACGGATCCTGGAGGAAAATAGCACAAAAGCTCGGGATCGGGTGGTCCGCATCTCTTGTATTCGTTAGGCCTTTTATTGATGTTATCAGTTCTTCCGACTTTGAAATGATGGTGAGTGGGCATTGTTGCGTCCGTAACTTCCATGCAGTAAATGTAACCGGGTCCATCTTCAGAGGACAGGGCATCCGTAATCAATGTCAACAAAGCCACCTTGGTGGGGTCCGACAGGTAAGTTGCAAACCAGTCTGTCACAATGTCACGGATCAACAATGCCTCGGGCTCTAACATTAAACATTGGGACATACCCTTCAAATGTAGCCTATCTCCACTTCCAGACATGGAACGAATTGATTTATGATGTTTCAATTGAAATGCTATATGTTGCCAACAAAGAAAAGGTCCGACTCTGGCGCCCTCGGTCTGAAGAGGATCACAGGATATCCCCCCTCTTGTGCAAGATGTGTTCTTCTGCGTCATGGCTTTACATTTTGCTACGTAGCGAGCATGATTAGTTCGTTCGGGCTTGGCTCGCTCCTGTTCATTTTCATGGGAAGGTACGACATCTTGATGCTCTTCGTTCATGTCCAACTTGTTGATGACACCCAGATCGGTACGGGATTGATGTTCATCCTGATTAGAAAGGTTTGAAATTGCGGTTTTCTTTGCCAGCGACGTGGTGGTGCCATTCTTTTGTTTAAATGCCACACCAAGTGTAACCTCAATTTCATCAACATTATCGGGCAATGGGGTCGAAAATCGGACTTGCGCTTGGAAATTACGATTCTTTGAATTTCTGAGGCGATTCTTTATTCCCATCTGTGAAAGATGCCAGAGACCGCGCTTTAGCCACTATAACATGACACGAGGGCGTAATTGATTTTACGTTAATTTCCGGGGTAAACGCTAGATCATCCCGATGGCTTTCGGTATCTTCCTCTGAACCTGGTTTATAGCAGCTGAAAACTGTGGGTTCTTCTTCGCAGATGGGCCTCTGTGGTTTGAAAGAGTTACGACGCGTTTCAATGGAGTTCAAGTTCGCGAACCAACAAGGCACTCACCCTGTAAAACCCTGCTATACGCGAGAGAAACGCCATTGGGCACCAGTGCTTCTTCTTTACTCAGGTTAGAACAGACGAGTGTGCTATGTGGCGAGGAGTTTTCTGAACGTCCAACTCTTAATTCTCATGAGGGGAAGGCCAAACAACCCTGAATCTTGCCTGATAAGGCAACCCATTGTTCTCAACCATCCCACCTGACTACGACCCACTCACTCATAGTCACAATCTCCTTGGAGATGGAGACGCGATAGATGTCATGCAAGCTAGCCTGGCGATGCAAAACACCGACGATCTGCGCCAAAGCTATACGGTCTTCAATGTGAGAAATCAGAACCATCGATTCAAAGATGCCACTGAACAGATACAAACAGCATCCAATTATTAGGAGATCTGGTATTGTTCCACAAAGACACAGAGTAATAGGCGCGATTCGTCGATTTTTTTTTTGATGACGAGTAGTGGTTCTATGACCCGCCTGATATGGTCAACCCTCATGAAGCTTGTTAATGCAAACTTAAACCTATCGGGAAGTTCAATTTGAGCGACGACCGCCAGTCAGTGCCAGTACAATTGTAGTATTTCAATAGATAAAAAAATCATCGTAATATTAATGAAACAAGGGTTGCACGCTCCAGTTCAGATGTCAGGTACAATGAAGGCTGAAGTGATGTCAGAAGGCATAGAGAATATCTTCCGACCGATCCAAAGTATTATATGTACGGTCATTCTAGATCTCAATCTTTACACATCACCCCATCTAAGTTGAACGAACTCGATCCATCTTCGAATGACGGGTTTAATGACCATTTCTACATATTGCCGGCCGTCATTGCTATTCAACTCAAACTTGAAGATCTCTCGATGCTTCACACCGCCTGAGGCATGAATTAACATCATGCCGAAATGAAGAGAGAAGTTAGTACATACATTGGCACTGTTTTGGCTTATGTATGCCCAATGTTTTTGCAGCCAGCTGAGATGCATCCGGTTTAACATGGGATCGTGGATCCGTTGGATCGAAGCCGGGCAGAAGATGTGTACTATTAAGCGAGATGTCTCCAAGCTCAATATGGATCAATCCTAGATGCCCAAAAGTTGTAAGTTAGGTAAAAATGGAAATTCTTGTTTTGTTTGTACTTACGTTCCAGTCGATCAATCCAAGACACTTTAGCATCTGGCGATCGCAAGCCTTCAGCCAATGGTCCAGGGGGGAAGTAACATACCAGCTCCGGGGTTGGAGGCCCGCAGTCCGTGTAATCGTCAGGCCTATTGTTGATTTTTCTCGTTCTGCCGATTTTGAAACACATGTGCGAGCTTGTTGTCTTATCAATAACTTCTAGGCAGTAGATGAAACCAGGCCCATCGGAGGAAGACAGCTCTTCAGAAATCTCGCCTCTAAGAGCCAGCTTTGTGCGGGTTTGGAGGTAAGTTGGAATCCAATCTACAACGCGTTTAGCGGTATTCCAACGATGGAAATCGCAAACACACCTCTCAGATCCACTCTTAGTCCCCCACAGTCCAAGATATACCATTGGTTATTTAAGATTGAGCTCACATGTTGAGTGCAGAAGCGAGCTATGTGATTCGCCTCATCAAGTTCCCCTCAAGATGGGGAAGGGGCGAGCATGATTTGCCTATCCTCGTGCACGGTTTATCCTTCGGAGTATACGCCTCACAGGTAAGCCGAAGACCATGATCCGACCTTGGAGAAGTCGGTTTTGCTTTAGGTGGTCTACAGTTGTTAGACTTGAGGTCAATGCTGCCGGGATAAGACACCTCTTCATCATTGTCATAGGACAATTTCGTTGTTACCCGTTCATATGTATCATATATTCTTAACCCTTGGATATCTTTTGCCAACTCTTCAACGGACGAGTGGCGCTTAACGATAGTGATTCGTTTCTCTTTGATAACGTTGATCTTGTTGAAACGGACCCGAGCCTTTGAAGTGCCACCACCCATCTAACAGAGGTGGTGTCACATTGGGCTAGGCGGGAAGAGTTAAGTAGGTGGCTATCCACAGCTTACAGGGTGATCTGGAGTTGATGACTTGAGGTAGTCTTCCTGAGTTTCGATCTCGAAGGTAGTGTCGGGCGTATCGGGCCCCTCTGACTCATCATCTGAAGAGGTCAAGGCGGAAGGATAGCGAGCTTGTCGGATATTCTCTTGAGTCTCGTTCGGAGTATCGAGCGTTTCAGTAGATCCATTGTTAATGGTGGAAGCCTGCAGCTATCATTGGCAATAATAATGCACACGATGCTAGTATCGTCATTGTACTAGGTATGCATAATCAATAGGAAAGTACCAACCGGGGAAGCAGCGCGAAAGAGGGAGAAAAGGTCGGGTACAAGCATTGTGCGTACACCTCTTATTGATAGATGGACTAGTGAGCGCCGCGAAGGTGTGAACCACCCAGAGATGCTTGTCGGAAGTATAAGTACTGTATCATGGAAGTCGATTAACCCTTGATTTCACTCCGAGTCACTTTCCGCTGTCTTGCCGCTGATTCAATCAGTCAGGCCCAGGCAATTGGGGAAATGGCAGGGTTCTTGAGGGCGGCAGTGTAACAATCACGTAGAATGCACAGCATGATTTGGTCCGCCCATATCACGATCGTTCTTCACCCGCAGACCTGAAGAGGCAATTGCCTGCAGGGGTGGCATCATCCGTCAGCGAGATACGGCTGGCTTCTGGGTAGTAAACTATTTGCTGGGTTATCACTGCGGAAGCGTATCACAAAACACCCGAGTCTATGCAACACTCAATGGTTAATCGAACGGTTTAGTCTTGATAGCTCGTGGTACAAACTCATTCTGCCAATTATTCCTCGCCGCTGCACCGCCGTCATTGCATGATTGTGCAGGGTTTTGCCCCTATTCCTTCCTACAACGAGGACATTGTGTACGCATGTCCATATTAGAAGCACTTAGACGAAGTATGATCTGAACGCAGAAAGAAATATCACCTCAGCCAGACATGTCTCTTTGCTCGGAGGCTATTCAACCCTAGTCACCCTGTGTCTGCTGATGCCCGGTTATCAATGGCATCACGGGTCCAGTTATACCACCAGAAGGGGTCTCAAGTGGTACTTACTGAGTAGTTGGGGTAGCTTATGCGTACACATCACTGGCATGAAATAGAGTCCGAACCCACGTGTTGGATCGCACTAAACGCGACGGGGTTCTCATTGAGATCACATCACGAATGGGGACTTTGAAACTCGGCGGAGAACCATGGGTACAACGATGGGGCTAGTTAGAGAAAACTAGCTTCTAGCGGACAACTAGAGGTTGGGAGGTTAACCGGTAACTGAAGCAACCCTTTGAATTTTTCATACTAAAACACAGGTGAGTCCTCTATGTCTCACGTTGACATTTTCTTAGCATATATACACCCCAATTCTTTGATGTACGTCATGTAGGCTGACCTCGAAAAGTTATTTGAGCCGCTAATTGCTTTGCAATCTTTGCTTTACGGAACGAAAACACATGACTTATGCATCTCACGGGTTAGTTAGTTTATTACATGATGAAAGAATCCAAGAATTCTACGAGAGCCGTAATTACCAGTATGTGCATATATGACGAGCTTCTTCAGCACGATGGCTTGAATCTTGACAGCTTTAATCCTGAAGGATCACTTCTTCGATGAAGCGAGCCCAACGAGTTATGACCGGCTGCACAATTGCATCCCACTCAGTGACCTGAAGCTTTGCATTTGTATTGTCGCTCGGAGCAAAGAAGAAGATTTCATCATGAACCTTGTAGCCTCAGTAAAGAAAGGAACGTCAGCAGAGCATCACAATGAGGGATAATGATTCCTTACAATGGGGACATGGATGTCGTGCATGCTGTCCTTGTTCTACAGCCGTTGCCTCGCGTAGTTTAACTCTTTTTAGGCACGGGCTGGGCTCTTCCGGATCAAAATCATCCTCCAGATGAGAGCTATGCAGTGCGATATCCCTTAACTCGGTGAGAACAAATGCTGGAGATCAAAAAAAGAATCTACGTAAGACAATATATCATAATCCAAACTGAGCAACAAACACACCTTCAAGCCTTTTATGAAGTTTTGTCGTGATATCTGGTTTCACCTTCCCGCCACGCTTGACCTGACGCGGTTTAGGGAATATCCCTAAGAGTTTGGGTAAATCTTCACTGCACCCACTCCATTGCTTGACCCTACAATCGATATTTTTCGATCTGCCCACTTTGATAATTGAATATCCCAGCAGGTCCGCTCGCATCTTGGGGAACATCTCCAAACAATATAGAAAGCCCGGTTCGTCGTTAGGATATTCCTTCATCATGATCTCAATGAGCTTTTGACGTGCCGACGGTCGCACATAACGGGGAATCCAATCTGTAGCACCAATTGTAAGAAAGTCTCGAAGGCTGAATGGGCACACTTACCATCTACTCTGACATCGACACTTCCTGAGACAGAACCATTCTGTATGGTGTTGATAGTTATCTCCCCATCCTCGGCATGAATGACTGCCGAGCTACGTCTCCTGTTTTTGGGCGATATCGCGGCATGAAATCTCTTAGACAGAGGCGATTCATGCACCTTGTTAACTCGGTCACCTCGAGCCCTTCTTGGTGGAGAGGGACTCGGTGTTCGTTCCGGTGGGGAATAGAGTGTTTCTCTGTCGCTGTCAGAGTCATCATCGGTATCCGAGATCGTTGATCCTGAGCAATCACTTTTGCAGGATGCTGTACTATTGGTCCTGCTGGGCACATATGTCGGGTCGTATATCGACGAATTTACAGAGTCAAGTGTATGCGATCTCGAACTTGAAAACGGTGAGCTCCACTATTGAAAAGCTATTAGCAAACTATCAGGATCTCTCCGTTGAGCAATACGCGCCTCATCTTTCTCAGCCAAGTCCTTGAGGTTTTGTATTTGTCGGTTAGTTCTGCTCAGTCTGGGACTACGTCGGTTGTTGTTGGCTTTTGGAAGGGGCGTCGTTCTCCGATAGGATGCACCCGCATCGGTGACAGATCTCGCCCATCCGGAGATGGACACCTCTGCCAGGGATGCCTCCAAAGATGTGACAGAGTCACGTTGCATTATTGCAGGACGATTGACTGCATTCACCTTTCCCTTCTTGGGGCGAAAACGTGCCTATTGTGTCCTGGGATCAGTAATACTGTAGTTAGGGCAGCGGTTTATAGAGTGTACTTACAGACTGAGCTGGCCATCCTTCATCAACATCTGATTGATTTTCAGTGTCAAAGCTCGTGTCTGGTGTATCTACTTCTGAGTCAGAATATGTTAGAGAAGGAGTTACGGAACGCCGCCGCCAAATTGTTTCGTGCGGGACCTGTAGAGTCTGCGTTGTGCTGACACTCTCAGTGCTAAAATCCTCAGAGGTCTGAGTCTGTCATGTTGAAGTAAAATTCAACGGGAATGTATTCATCAGATGAGGAAGCAGCGAAGCAAGGCAAAGTAACAATGTGCTTACCTGAAAGAAAAATCGTGCAAAGAAGGACATATCAGCAGCCGGTGCTGTGTGTTATTCAAATGATGATGATAATTGGCGAGCACTGCTAAGGCATGGTCCAACCATCTCCCCGGGTATTTATAGAAACTGTCAGCGGGGGAAAATCTCAATTTCTTCCCCGCCATCTCTAATGAATCCAGGGAATTCTTGTGGCTTCACCCTAACTATAGGGAATGGGAGCGATGGTTGTCAAAACAAAGGCGAGAATGTGTATGCGTGTCGTAAGGAGGTCCTGAGCAGGTGATTCTTCCTCTAACATAAGGACTTACCAGATCTGTCAATCACAATGTCGCCACATGCCAAGAATATCCTCTTCAAGTTGCCATGGCTGGTTATTGAGAGTCACAAAGCTCAATTACTTTTCATGCTGTATTTGGAAGCTCGATTAGCGGTTCTTCCGCCCCAGAACAATGATCACTTGCGCTGCACGGTCTCGTGAAGTAGAACCTCGGAAAACCGACTCTCGTGTATGAAACTGATGCTGTCTCCACAGGAGTAGAACCGCCGTGGTTGCACTTGATCGATTGATTGCCGACGGTAGTTGGGGTTATGAAACTGTCCTATTCGGAACCTGAAGTGGTGACAAGTCCCACCGCGAACCCCACCACGATGCAATCCTAGACCACTATAGTAGGCAACCATCGAATTGATAGGCTTTACAGTGACTTGCAGAATGGTTGAGCCCCTTCGATTTTTTGATCTGGATCCCTGATTGCCTGATGGAGTTGATAGAATGTTTGGATCCACGGTCCTTGTACCTCTTCAGTGTGAGGGAGACCGTCATTCTGATGACCAAATGCCCCCCCCCCCCACAGCTTATAACGCAGTGTCACCAAGTTAAGAAAGTGCTTTCTATCACTAACGACACTCTGTCACAGTTCAAGTAGGGTAACTGTGGCAAGGAGGCTGCGGGGTCCGGAGACAGTGTCGACATCCATCATTGTTTGGCGGGTGAACCCTAGGGATGAAAACTAGGATGGGTCAACCATTTTTCACTGTAGTTACTCACATATGCTTGAGCATTCATACCAAACTTGATATTCGTGGGGAAATTGTGAGTGACTAGGTCTTGCTAGCCATGACCATGTGCAATCACTTCACAATGCAAAACATAGGTGGAGGTTCCTCTCTGAATGCCAGGTTTATCTTGACACACCCGATGTGCGACATAATTGGGGAATACACTGCTGGCAGGGACTCGGATCCTGACGTTTAGGCTCCCGGACCCCACAGTGTTGCCACCGTAGCCGACGGGGCCCACAAGGGGCAGAATTTTGTACAGTACCGGACCAGATGGTGGACTTTACCTATACATTATCCCTAAAATCGGACTACATATAGTCCTCGCCTAACCTAAATGAGGGCCATCCACCATTCGGGCCGGGCTCCCCGCACTTCCCTATTGGCCACTGGATTCGCATATTGTCCTCATTTGGGCGAGGACATCGTTTGGGCGAGGACTCCTCACAGTCCTATATTTCGGCACAAAGTATCCATAAAGTCCGCCATAACGTCCCAGACATTATACTATTTTGCCTGTGCCGACGGAGCCAGCTCGGCTCGGCTCATGTTTGGACGTGATTGTTGATGTCGATGACACTGGCAACGCTAACGGACAGAGTCCATTTCAACGTTATCTTACTTCAGATGCAGTCACAACCACAGATGTGGAAGGGATAGTATTGTCATCGCTTCCGTTTCAGTGCCTCAAACGTGCGTAAAATAGTACTTCTATGCTGGGCCCTACATGATCTCCCGATCCAAGCGAAGACCTACGGTCTACCGCTCCTACAACAACTACAAGTAACGATCACACCTCACCTACATCTGATTCTCCTGAATCAAGCTTGCAACCTGTGTTCGCTTCAACAGCAGTCAGACGACAATTGCTCACCCATTATATGTACTTCGCCATCCCCTGTAAATTCACTTTTCTCTCATGATACACAACCGCACAATTCATACTCTATTGATGCGAACCGCAATGCCGCATCCATGTCCATACCTTACGAACTTGTGTTTTGCTATAGGTAAAACACACCTTCACCGATGGGTGGAGGTATCAAACTCGGCCAAAATGCGCTGAGGCCCTTGAGCCCTTTCTTGATCGATCATTTCTTGACCAACTCACTCCACCCCCCTTGGCCTTATCCATTGAAGCTCTCCATCTCTTGTGAGTGCCCTCAGACTCTCATATCACTACAATCGACTCATTTTTTTTATCGAACTTTGTTGCTAAGAAAGAATTCCAGAATGATAAATCACATCCGACATGATGGTTGAGGAATCGGTAGCAGCAGGTAAAGTTGATGAATTAGAGGAACTTTTAGCATTACCTCCACCCACTGCTGCACGTACAAAGCAGTAGGTATATAAATTATGCATGTATATATTCCGTTTTCGCCTTATTCTACATTAAAGGAACACCAACATTTATTTTGTCCTCCTGTCCGGCACATTTCCTATTGGATAGTATGCATATCCGATAAAGCCGCAAGCTCATGAGCTCTCAAGCTCGGCTCGACTCGGCTCAGCTCAGCTTGTCCTACGATTGGACATAGGAGGCTGCTAGAGGACGGGCGGAGGCACCTTGCTCGTTTTTGTGCATATTACTTGAAAGGGGGGATTGAAAAGGGGATTGATCAGAATGAGCTATAAGTACCAGTACTGGGTAGAGTACTACTAGAATCCGCGGATCCCTATTTGAATGTAGAACGGTTCTAGCCATTCTCCACTTCCAAGTTGGATCCTGCTCCGGGTACAGGCCCTTATTAAATGCTAAACTTTAACCTTTTCTTAGTCGCTCTCATCTACCGAATCAACGGCACCGCCGACGTCCCTGGTTTCGTTTGTTCAGGGTTCCTCAAAGAGACTTAATTTTCTTGTTTAATTTTGTGCGAATCGCTGCCAAATCTGACAGTGTATTATGTACATGCATGAATGTCACAGCTACATGTTGTTAAAATATGATCAAGGACTGTAGAAGCGCCGATGCTCCAGTATGAACAACCATATTTCCCTGACCCACTCGTTTGCACAAATCCTGCAATATTATGTATGTCTGCTGAGAAACTTTATCACCAGTTTGCAATGTACACGACTTCCTCCATGGGATAGCTACGGATATCAATAACCTGAGCGTGGTTGAGTTTGAAGTATTACTTCCTCGATGAAGCATGCCCAACGTTTTATGACAGGTTGTACGATTGCGTTCCATTCAGTCACCACAAGCTTTGCGTTCTCGTCATTCTTCAGTTCAAAGAAGAAGATTTCTTCGTGCGCCGTGTGTTCGGAGCCTTGTTGAAGGGTGGAATGTTGGTAGAGTACTAGGACAGGAATAATGACTACTCACAATGGGGACACGGACGTGGAGCATGACGACGCCTTTCTTTCTTGGATGCCTCACGTAGTTTGACTTGTCTCATGCCCAATACTGGCATATAGGGATCGAAGTCGTTCCTCAAATGAGAGCTATGCAATGCAATATCCTTCAGCTCGGCGAGAACAAAGGCTGAAAATCGAATTGTGGTATTATTGAGTCATCATCGTGATAGCAACTGAGTTCACCTCACCCTCTAGCTTTTTATGATGCGGCATCGGTTCACCTGGTACTAACCGACCACTACGCAAGACTTTGCGTGGTTCGGGGAATGCACCTAAGAATTCAGGTGGTTTGCGTTTCTCACAGCATCTCCTCCATTGTCTAATCCTCCGATTGATATTCATCGACCTGCCCACTTTGATGATAGAATATCCCACCCGATCATCTTCAGTTCTTTGGAACATCTCTAAGCAATATAAGAAGCCTGGTTCATCGCCTAGATCTTTTCTCATCATGATATCAATGAGCTTCTGACGTGTGGGAGGTTGCACATAACGGGGAATCCAGTCTGAGATACAGAGTTGTTAGCAAGTCTCAGAGTTTACTGTTAACAAGCACTTTACCATCGACTTTAACACGGACCCTTCCTGACACTGAATCAATCTTGATAGTGTTGACCATTTTCACCTCGTCCTTATCATAGGTTATTTTGGAACTACCTCTCCTATTTTTGGATGACTCGGTGGCACAAGATTTCCTGGCAAGGGGAGATTCTTGTTCCTTGTATCCTCGATCGTCTCGTGCCCTTCTTCGCGGACTGGGGCTCGGTGTTCGTTCCGGTGAGGAACATAGTGTTCTATTATCGTCATCAGAGTCATAATCGGTGGCCGAGATAGTTGATTCCGAGTAATAACGTTCGTAGGATACCGTGCTGTTAGTCTTGCTCGGCGCACGTGAACGGTTGAATATCGCCGTGTTTACAGAATCAACTCTATGTGATCTCGGGTATGAAAACCGTGAGCTCTGCTTTTTTAGATGACTATCAGCAAAAAACCGGTATTTCTCCTTTACCGATACACACCTCATCTTCAGAAGAGTCTTTGAAGTTCCGTATTTCAGGCTGTCGACTGCGGTTAGTCTTGCTCGGTCTCGCTTCGCTTCGCCAATCTTTGTTGGCTTTTCGAGGGGGCGTTGTGGGCCGATAGGATGCACCCAGATCGGCGATAGATCTTGAACGTCCCGAGAGATGCTTGTTGGCATTTCGATGGGGTGATAATCGATGGTTAGCACCTAGTTCGGCGATGGACACTCCAGCAAGCTCTTTCGCCAAAGAGGCGATAGAGTCGCGTTCGCGATGCCTTCTGATAGGATTCTTCCCTCCCTTTATGTAGGAAACACGAGGCACAACGCCTTATGATCAGTTATAAGATTACAGTTAAGGATCAGTGAGATGTTAAACAACTTACGGATCGCATTGGCCCAGCATCGTCATCTGTTGAACTTTCGGTGCCCGAGCTGGTGTCTGAATCTGATTCCGAGTCTGAGTGCGCTGAAGAACTAGGGCTCGCAGAACGCTGTCGCCATCTTTTCCTGTGACTGGCCTGGAGAGTTGGTGATTTGGTGAAGTTTTCGGAAGTCCGATTCTGTCATTGTGAAAGAAAAAAACCGGTGCGCCATATTCATCAGAAAAGGATGCAGATACAGTGATAATGTGCTTGCCTGAATGATGGATCTTGAACGGGAGGACATGTCAGCAACCAGTGCTGATGGTTATGGCTTGGTGAGCACTGCTGGGGTATAAACCAACCAACTCCCCAATTATTTATACAGAACTGCCAGCGTCACCTTGATAAACCTAGAAGGATCGTAATCGAGATTTTCTGATGGGGATGCAAAATGTGTATGCGCGTCGTCATGATGTCCTGAACAGGTCCTTCTTTGAATTCAATGCTAGGTCTGAGAACTTTACCCGACATGTCAATCGCAACGTCACATTGATTACCCTGAGCTTCTATGTAAGCTGGCCAGGAGTGGTATTGAAATTCGCAAACAAAGTACGGTAGTTGAGAGTATCGTCGTAAGTAGCGTGTCTAGCTCATGCCGACGGTTGCTGGGCTGAAAATTTTTCATTTACGTCCCTGAAATTGCCTTATTGGGAAATCTATCCTCCGACTTCGTAGCTTTTCGCACATCCTGGACAAACGACTCCCGAGGACATGCAGTACTGTCGAGTGCCGGCTTTTGTAAAATGTTTACAAATCCCAGACAAAAATCAGGTAGTTTGAGAATATCTCGCCCACCTGGGCTTCGGGTACTTTCAAAATTAGCATGCATGTAGAGCTAATAAATATCTATAATACGGCTTTTTAACGAAGGAAAAATAAGGGGAAATGGGAGTGGGAGACAGAAAGCGCATCGCGGATCTGGCATGAGCGTGACAAATCGGAAGTGTCACCCCTTTCGGCTGGCACCATGCGATGACCAATGTTTTCGGAAACCAAACTTAGAGTGTAGTATCGACTTGCGTTGCTTTTACACATCCGTTGTCGAAAGGCCCGCTTGACAAGCTATCAGAGAGCTTCCATTAGACCCTTGTGCCTGTGATTATTGTGACTCGATGTTTCTCTGGTTTTACAAAACCCACCACAGTGGGTTGTACCCACCCGATCGACCCCTTTTTTTTGCAGGCATTCAGGAAGTAACAAAAGAAGATGACCTGCAAAAATCATAGCCATCGGTTGAAATGGGATTGTGTGGTGAGTGTAATTACAAAAATTTACAAAAGCCGGCACTCGACGGTAATCTACGTTCGGAGGATTAAGATTTTTAAGAGATATGTAGAGAATTGCCAGTGATGCAATCAACTTTGGGCTTCTTCCGCTGGATAGCTGCTAGTTTCAATAACCGAACTCGGTTTGGTCTGACCCACCACTTCTTCAATGAAGCGAGCCCATCGAGCTATGACGGGTTGAACGATGGCATCCCACTCAGCGACCACAACCTTTGCGTTCTTATTATTGTTCGGCGCAAATCTGAAGATTTCCTTGCGAGCAGTTTAAGGGGTGCCTGGATGAAGGAAATAAGGAATCTTAGCAGAGCACGACGTGGAAACGATAGGTACTTACAATGGGGACATGGACGCGGTTTATGGCGTTTGACTTCTACATCAGATGCGTTGCGTAGTTCAGCTCTTTTCATGCCAGGTTCGGGCCTGTAGGGATCGAAATCATCCTCCAAGTGAGAGCTATGCAGTGCAATATCCTTCAACTCGGCGAAGACAAGTTCTGAAAGTCAACAATGTACTGTTGGATGAGGTTATAATTGTATAGAGAGGCAAGCTCACGATCAAGCCATGCGTGAAGCGGTGTTGCGCTCTCTGGTCTCAACTGCCCATTGCGCATGACTTTGCATGGTTTCGGGAATATACCTAAGAGCCTGGGTGACCTCTTACTGCATTTACCCCATTGCTTGATTCTATCCTGGATGTTCGTCGACCTGCCCACTTTTATGATTGAATATCCCTCCTCCTCGTCTGGGACATCTTGGAATATCTCTAGGCAGTAAATAAAGCCCTCTTCTTCTTCGAGATCTGTCTTCTTCATGATTTTGATGAGCTTCTTACGTGCCTCCGGTCGCACGTAGCGGAGAATCCAGTCTGAAGTCTGAAGTTGTAAGAAAGTTTCAATGTTGAAATGAGGATATTACCATCAACTCTGACACTGACAGGTCCTGAAGCAGAACCGCCCCTTATAGGGTCAACCATTATCTTCATGTCTTCATCCACATTGCCACTTGGACTACTGTTACTATTTTTGGGCGATTCCATGGAGAGAGATTTCTTGGTTCCTCCATTTCTTTTTGGTGGGCTAGGACTCGGCGTTCGTCCTGGTGAGGAGTATAGTGTTCATCGGAGTCGGATACATGACCGGAGTCGTAGACCGTTGATTCCGAGATGTCACTTTCATAGGATACAGTGCTATTCGTCCTGCTAGGTACGTATGAAGGGTCGTAAATCGATGAATCCACAGAATCAACCGTATGCGACCTCGATGCCGAGCCCTGCAAGCCCCCGACCAGGAACCTATCAGTGAGCCGTCAGAACATCTTCGAAGAATACGCACCTCAGCTATGCCAGACAAGCCTTTTGAACCGTGTATTCGTCGGATATTGTCTTCCGGTCTTGAGATACTACTCTGATCGCTGCTGTCTTTGGGAGAGGCTGGCTCTCCCCTACAGAGTCTATCCGCCTCAGCGATGGAACTTGCCCCAGCAGAGATGGACACTTTTGCTAAAAAGTTTAAACGTACCATGGGGTCGCTTTGCATCATGGCAAGTGTTCGGACTGCACGGCCCTCTGGCCCTTTGGAGCGAATACCGGGCTACAGGCGTCATGTAGTCGGTGATATATCTTTTAGCGAATCTATATTTATAAGCTGCTTACGGGTTGGTTTCCCACATCAAAGCCGGTGTCCAGGGCATTTGCTTTTGAATCCGAATATGTTGATAAGGGTGTTGATGATCGCTGATTCTGCTTATTCTTTGGGGGGGACTTGGATAGCCTACGATTAGATGACATCTTCGCAGGGTTGAGTTTCTGGATCAAAGCAAAAAGCTACGGTGTAAGATGAGGAAGCGGGGTGCAGTAACGACATGCTTACCTGGATGAAAAATTTTACAATGGAGGGAATGGAGGCAAGCTAGCAACCAGTGCTATTGACGTGGTAATGGATTTGGTGAGCGCTGCTGATGTGTAACAACCAAGTTTCGAAGTATTTATATGGCACTATTGATTGTGACAAGCCACAACGTCTTCCCAGATATCCCTTTAGTTACTTTATGGTGCTTGGCGGAGTAAAACTCTACAATCGGAATGACAATAGAAAAACGTCACAAGAATGTGTATACAAGTGGTCATGATGTCCTGAATGGGAATTTTGTCTAATCGCCAGAACTCACCTGTTCAACACCACATCATTAGTTCGTCCTGTTTCCAGATCTATCTATATTTAATCTATCGCTGTAAGACAAAGAAGCTGCGAGAGATAATACTTTACCTACCAGGTAGACCGTAAATCTTGGTTCTGCGATTGCCTAATGCTGCTGGGTCAGCTAACCTTAGATATAGCCAAAGAATGTGACGTGAGGTGAAAGGAAGTTCTTTCATGCCATCCAGTTAGGTATCCAGGGGTAGGTACTTATTGTTCTTCAATGTGCTCCTTCCTTTCGACCAAAATTAACCTTGTGTAAAAAAACTCATTGACGCCGTTTGCTCCTTCATTATTTGCGAGTTCCTTGGACATGAACCCGACTATGCTGCGTTGTTACTTGGGTGGATCGTGCTAGTAGAGTGTTGAACCTTTCCACAAGTTGATGACCCTGAAATTGCCACTCATGGATGGGTGACACGTCGTGATTGAAGTGTGACAGGTCCCGGCCATAAACGCCACACCGATTTAAACTCAAATTGTGATAGCCGCTAGTCGGATGGGTGACAATCGATGGCCCTCGGATGGACGGACGGACACGGTCAGAATTCGAATCCTGTACCTCACCATACGGTACACGCATTCTGTTTCCAAACAAACAGTCTTATCGGAAGCATGCACTTATATCCACCCCACTCGACGGAAAATCCCCCCCTTCTCATTCGCTGGATAAGAAGATGCATCATATTATTTGCTATTTCTGCGCTATTAACGTTATTGTCAAAGTGATGGCAAGCCACTAAGGTTTTGTTGGCTGTGCCTGGGCTGTCGCCTATAAAAATCAATCTCCCTGGAGCGATCTCCTTGTCGTGTGCCTTCATCCACTGCTTCATCTTTCTCCCTGGTCTAGAAAACCCCTGCAATAGGATGGCGACCAACTTTCGCAATCGAATCCGCTCGCATGAATGGAAGCTGTCACCCGAGGCTGCGACATTTGCCCCGAGCAACAAATGGAGCAACAAGGATATGGATCCTGTCCCCATTCACTTGGTGAGGTCACATTAATTCTCTAAATCGATTCCAAGTTGACCAGACGACAGCGGACTTGGGGCACCATCGACTACATTGCGTATTGGCTAAATGATGCCGCCAATGTTGCCACATGGAACCTGTATGTATCACAAGTTACTTTGCTGACTAAGATCTGATTCGGTATGTAGTGCGTCGAGTATGCTAGCCGTTGGCCTATCTTGGCGGCAGGCCCTCCCCGCGATTGCCGTCGGCCATTTCCTCATTGCAATTGTCATCACGCTCAATGGGACCATTGGCGCTCAACTGCATGTTCCTTTTCCGGTCATCAATAGGTCATCATTTGGTTTCTACTTTTCATATTTTTCCGTCATCAGTCGCGTCATTCTCGCAATGTTCTGGTTTGGCATCCAGGTATGTATCACTGAGCTTGATCCTGACTCCATTGTCTAACTTGTTCATTACGCTAAAGACATACACGGGAGGAGAATGCGTGTACCAGATGCTCAAGGCTATTTGGCCAGGCACTGCTCGCATACCAAACCACTTGCCTGAAAGTGCAAGCATCACGACCTCGGTTATGATGTGTTACTTCTTGTACTGGCTCTTGCAGCTGGTATGTACACGGTTCACCGCTAATAGAGTGATGCTGATGATTTTGTAGCCATTCCTTCTCATCCCGGTACACAAGATTCGGTATTTATTCTGGGCAAAGTCTATATTAGTTCCCATTTGCTGGATAGCCATGATGATTTGGGCTCTTGTCAAAACCGGTGGTGCTAACTCGGCTATTTTTAATCAACCAGCCACGATTCGTGGTTCCGCTGCGGTTTGGGCGTGGTTTGGCGCACTGAATTCAGCGCTTGGCAACTTTGCCACGCTTGCAGTCAACATTCCAGACTTTACTCGATTCGCAAAATCTCCCAGGGCCCAGTTTGTTCAATTGGCTACTATTCCGGTGGCGTTCACGTTTTTCGCGTTCATTGGTATCGTGGTGACGAGCGCTGGTTATGAACTCTATGGAAATGTTTATCTTTGGGATCCTTTGACTTTGATTGATAAATGGGATAATCGGGCTGCCGCGTTCTTCGCTTCGTTCAGTTTTGCTCTTGCTACCATCACCACAAACATTGGTGCTAACTCGTAAGTCAGCTGTTCAGGATGTATACATTGCTCGTCTGACCATTCTTCATCTTATACAGGATCTCTGCAGCTAATGATCTGACGGCGATGGCTCCCAGATTTATCAATATCCGACGAGGGCAGATTATATGCGCAATAATTGGCGGATGGGTGATGTGTCCTTGGGAAATTTTGGCTACCGCTATTGGGTTCTTGACTTTCATGTACGCCTATCGCGTTCCTTCTCTGAGCTATCCTTTGTCGCTGACTTTGCTCTTATGCAGGGGTGGATATACAATTGTCCTTGGCCCAATCTCCGCTATTATGATTATCGACTATTTCATCATACATAAGAAAGCTATTGATGTTCCTTCTTTGTACCGACCTCATGCCAGATATCGATATACGGGTGGGGTTGTAAGTATATCTTTTACAGAGCGTGCATATCCGAGCGTTTTACTCACGCTTGCGACTTTTAGAATCTCCGCGCTCTTGCTGCCTTGGTTGTAGCTGTTCCAATCAATCTTCCCGGCCTGATTAGCACTATCAATCCAAAGATTAACGTTCATGGAGGAATTTATCCCTACCAAATTGCTTATTTGCTTGGGGTATGAAACGTATCCTTTTCGCTATTTGAACAATGGACTAATATTATGACCGTATAGTTCACCATCGCGGGTGGGATATACTACGTCTTGTCCATAGTTTTCCCTCCGAAAGAAACCCTCATCGATGCTCCCATCACGGGTGAAGATGAAAGACCGCCTTCAAAGGACGAGGAAGCGTCCGTTGATGAGAAATCTTCTCCTGCCAAAGTAGATGTACAACCAGGTCATTAGTATATCTTTCCTGATACTTTTTTCCATATAAAATATCATCATTGTACAACTTCATCACTCAGGAATAGACATGGTTCACAAACCACACATTCGGAGTCCACGTGACTAGGCTCCCCATGGATGCAACTCTATAATGACCAGTACTTCTAGTTTCTATATGAATATCTACGAGGTATGATAACTCATTCGTCCGTTGTGTCTCCATAGGCTGCGTTATGAATGCTGACGCTGCGACCACTTGGGTCAGACGAGCAACCCCAATCACCTCTTGGTATCCAGCGGACTGCGGTTTTGGCGGCCGCTTTCGATGGGAAAAGACCTATTTGTCGATTTGTGAGTATCCCTGCTTCTCAATATATTTCAGAGACATACTGTCAAATATTTCACGAATGTGGAATCCTTCCTTCGTATCAGGCGTATCTTCGGGGAATGTTTCATGTCTCTTGGCGAAAGCTTCGTCCGACACGACGCTTGCAGCATGATCTTTGATGCTGTTCCACCCCGAATGAGAAATCAGCTTCAAGATTATGATTTGGGAAGAAATGTGGACTTACCCATCAATCCAAGAATACCCGACTCCGTCAGAGAATTGTTCTTTTTGACGCCAAAGAATGGACCGTGGAAGGTAGGGCTGGAATAAACAAATTAGGTTAACACTCCGGAGCCAAAAAGAGATATTAACATGAGACACACCTTTCCTCCCTCGGGTTCCACGTCGAAAGCCTTACGGAGAATATACTGTACATCGTAGATTCTTTGAGTTTAAATTATACTGAATGGGATGTAGTACCAACCTTCTCCATTTTCGGACGTCCATCAGCATCCAATTCCGTTTGTGATCCCTTTGTGAACATTTTCTCCTTGGGGTCAATGTTCATGGCTACCTCAAGGAATTTCTTATCCAAGAATGGGACACGTGCTTCTAAGCCCCACGCCATCGTAGATCTGAAATATGACGGTCAGTGAATGTTACAGGTGATAGGAACATGAGATATCCTCACTTGTTAGCACGGAGACAGTCAGAAGTATGAAGGTTTTTGACCCGCTTAACACACTCTTGATGGAATGCAGCAGGGTTTGGTGCGGCATGGAAGTATAAATAACCTAGGATTCAGGGTATGAGAGATCCTGCATGAGATGGAGAGAACTGATACGAAACTTACCTCCGAAAATTTCGTCACTACCTTCACCACTGAGCACCATCTTAACACCCATAGCCTTGATCTTGCGACTCAACAAATACATCGGCGTACTGGCACGAACAGTTGTGACGTCGTATGTCTCTAGATGATAAATAACCTCGGGAATTGCGTCCAATCCCTCTTGAACTGAGAATGTATATTCGTGATGGAGTGTTCCAAGGTATGCAGCAGCTTTTCGCGCAGCGAGAAGGTCCGGAGAGTTGGGCAAACCGATGGAAAAGGAGTGAAGCTGTGGCCATGATAGGATAGCAACTGAAACACGAATAAGACGAATGTCAACTAACAAGGATATTACACTCACGCTCTTCGGTAATCAGTGGATTCTCTGGAGTTGAGGAGCCCGTTGATTCTAGGTGCTTCCTTCTGGCAGCGGCCATTGCCTGAGCAACCTTTTCGGTTTCTCGAGCGGCAATAGCCGCTATCAAGCTACTATCCAATCCACCACTGAGCAGAACGCCATAAGGGACTTCACTCATTAGTCGCTTGCGTACTGCCGCTTCCAAGCTCTCCCGCAAAAGCTTCAAGTCGGATTTATTGGCTGGAATGTTTTTGAAATCGTCCGAGTCGGTATCCCACCACGATGGGTTATAGTATCTCTCCGTAGTTTTGGTCCTACTGTCATAGACATGACCGGGTGGGAAGGAGATGATGTTGTCACATTCATCTATCAATGCTTTGAGTTCGGAAGCAAAGTAAACTTGATCTGGGTTCTTGGAGTGCCATCCTTGATAGAGTGTGGTAATGCCAACAGGATCCCGAGCAGCGATGATTCTGGAAGGTGTAACCGATTCATCCAGAAGAACAAAGGAGAACATGCCGTCCAACATGTTGCAAAGTTCTTTATCATGTTCACGGTACTATAAGCTTCGTTAGAGTGATTTTTAAGGCGCAAACACAATTACTCACAAGGTGATGAATGACTTCACAGTCTGAGTGAGTCTTGAAATGAGCTGGATTCTTCAAGCCTTTCCTTAGCTTAACATGGTTATAGATTTCTCCATTGACGGCTAGAATAAGCTTTCCATCCTCGGTAACAAGTGGCTGGGCGCCAGTATCTGAGATAGAATGTTTAGGTTTGCTGTCACTCGCGTGAGTGAAGTTTTCCGTTACTTACCTACACCAACGATAGCTAGACGTTCATGTACCAGAATGGACTCCTTCCCCACATAGCAGCCTGACCAGTCGGGTCCTCTATGACGCAGCTTCTTTGAGCATGCTATCATGCGAGACCTCGACGCAGCAGGGTTGGCGATGTTATGAACGGCGAAAATTCCACACATTTTTGAACGAGCGGGAGGACAGCTGCTTGGAAGTAGCTCTGTGAGATATTAGATTCGCTGGTGGTCCTTATGAACCAGCGATAATTGTCGGTGATACAGAGCTGACTCGAAGTTGCAATCTAGACGAAATTCGGCCGACCCCGTTCCTTGGCTCAATTAGGATCAAAATGGGTCACGAAATGTCACGGCGCAGTCGGGCCGACGGGTTGCCATTGATCGCTTGACCTGTTTTACGTGGCAAACGAAGGTTGTTGCAGCCGAAAGACGACCGAATACGTTCTCAACGTAAATGGATAACATTGAAATCGAACAACCTCGCAGCTCAGGGTAATTTCGGGGTTTGAACCCCTATCATGGCATAGACTTGCTGTACTTGGATGATCACAACCACTGCTAGCATTCAACACTGTGAGTATAATCCTTTCCGCGGTCGAATTGACATTTAGGCTAAATAATCACTATTAACATCATTAGTGACAGTCGTGGTAAGTGTCCATCAGTAAACCGCGAAACACCGATTCTCATCGGTTTAACCACCAGCGCTGAAACACATCATTTACAATGTCCACCAAGACTCCCATCCTGAATCTCCCACTAGAAGTAATTCAACACATTCTTATATGTTCGACACCTCTCGATGTCGCTTCGATATCTCAGACCTGTCGAGCCTTTCGGGATATCATCTACTCCCCAACTGATACACACATATGGAAAAGCCTATTCCTGGACTTGTTTGATGATCCTCGAATACGTGCTGAAGTATGTCGAGATCAGACATTTGCGGGAACTGGAGAGAATAGGAACCATATTGGCTCGATAAACGTTTCAGGAGATTATGACTGGAAGCAGGAACTCCAGAGACGAATCAAAGCTGCGATCCTCGTCAATTCCAGCAAGAAGTATCGGAAATGCGACTTCACGAAGCGTGAAGAGATGTTCTCCGCATTTATCTCGGTTATTGAGACATCACTTCCGGCGGTGATCTATTCCAAGAGTCACGGAGAGGTTTGGGAAGCCTCCGCTTCCAAGAATGTCGCATGGATAATAAAAACCCTGCAAGGGAGCGTTGACTTCGGCTTCGGAGGCAAGCCTTCCCCCGGTCCATGGGCAACCAAACTAACCGAATACGAGAGTGATGCTGATGCTGAAGCGTCGGATCTCCGATGCCAGCTACAAGCATACCTCAGCTTCACGGCTGCAGATGAAGAACTCAAGTTCTTGAAGTTTTCGGACTTGTATACTCCGTCGGATGACAGCGTCTCGCCGCCATCGCATGCTGAATCATCACAGCATTCGGCCGACAGCCATACGATGCATAGCTCTACCATATCAGAATCACGGGCAAGAGCGCGTGCAGAAGTGTATGGTCCTGGTGGTCCCTATCTGCCAACGCGATGGAGCCCCTTAGTCCCCATCACTGGTCAGAATGAAGAACCCTCAGAAGATGGTGAGGATTCTCTGTACAACACCGCAATAAATTGGAAACATATAGAAGCTATCAAGATGGTCATGGGCTGGAACATTTCCCGGAACTCGGGCCTCGGTACTCGAGATAGTTTTCCCCCTGTTGGACTAGATGCACTGCGACCTTACAGTGCACCACGCCATCTAACTCCCTCCTTCAATAGCAACAGTACTCCAGGAGACGAACAAGATTCTGGTCTGTCCCATGCTGACTGGGCAGGTGTAGAGGGAAAATGGAGAAGACTTTCCAGTTTCTGTACATACAGTTCTAATTTTTCGGTCAGTCCCCTTCTTTACAGACTTATGCCATTGTAATTGATAAATTCTCATTCTATTGTCCTCCAGCAGTTCCGTGTAAGTATCTGTTTATCACCTCTCCTCGTTTCGATTATTGAAACCATCGTTAGTTCGGTGTCAAAAGGGGCAATAAATTGTATCTTTCTGCTTTTGGCGAGGGAAACTTCTCGGAGGCAACTGTGCCTCGTACATCAATTCTTCGAATCACGTCTGTCGAGCCCAATGTCGCTCATTCTAATCGCCGTCCCAGAATCAACTTCGAGGGACCGGAGGACAGAGATATAGAGGGAGAAGCCATCCTCAGAGGCTATGTAGAGGAGCTCCCTTCTGGTGCGATACACTGGCATTGGATTACTAGTATAGGGGGTGACGACACATGGGCTGGTGAGGGTGTTCAGCTTGGTGGGATTCAAAGCAAGGCTGGTTTCTTAGGCATATGGGCTGATCCGGAACACTCTGTCCGATCTCCAGTTGGTAAGCTACTGAATATTACCGATGATTAGGCCGGCTAACACAATATACAGGCCCATTCTGGATGTGGAAAGAGGATTGAAGGATTCACGAGCCATAGTACAAATATATATACATTCAGAAGTCTAAAACATGGTATAGATATAAAACTATTTTGACTATTTGAACAGACAATGATTGCTACCAAGAGCCGGTGACCGATCACGTGTCGCTCATCCGCAAACTCCGAAGGAACCTTTGTTCACTTTCTACAACGCTGACAATCAGCGATTACCCCTTTCCCATTGTCACGATATCTTACACTGTTTAGGATTCAAAGTCATACGATACGCCACGCTATACGACGACGTCACCGCATTAGTCACTCAACTGGGTTTTCGCTGGAGTCGATATCGACTGGTCTAGATTGTAATATTGAGACGACTGCACGAGATGGACGGCAAGTTCTTCTCCCGAGGGAAAATCCAGGATTTTAAAAAGGTAGTGTGTCCTTCTAAAACTTGCTGCTGCATTACTGTCTGACGTGGGTGCAGGAATTAGCAGAAGCTGATGCGAAGGACAAGAAGCATACGAAGCGGAAGCAGATACTCAAAAAGATCGTTGCAAACATCACTATGGGCAATGATAGTACGTTACCAATACAAAAGCTGAGTTAATGTATAAGTGACCAATGGTTTTGTCAGTGTCTCCGTTGTTTAGGGAGGTTATAGCGTGTATGCCGATACAGGTTCTTGAAATCAAGAAAAGTATGATTTCACGCTGCGCGTCAACGCCCTGCATCACACTAACATAACCCTTAGTGGTTTATCTTTATCTCGTTAGTTATGGGCGCTCTAAACCAGACGACATCCAGTATGCCGTCACGTACTTTCTGACAGTGAGCTAGGCCATACCTTGAACGCCATTGCGAAGGACTCAACCCCACTCGCAGGATTGCAATGATCGAAATCCTCTTATTCGCGCCCTTGCAATACGGACTATGGCTTACATACCCCTCCCTCTGGTTATTGGTTCGCTCGTTGAGCCCCTCCGGCATTGCTTACGAGATGCCGATCCGTATGTCAGGAAGACTGCAGCTATATGCGTCGCTAAATTATACGTTTATGACGCGAAATTGGTGGACAAAGAAGGATTTATTACAATGTTGAAGGATTTGCTCGCGGATTCGAACCCTACAGTGGTTGCGAATGCCGTTGCTGCGCTGATGGAAATCAGTGAACGGAGCGAAGATATATCACTGAAGCTCAACTACACTGTAGCAAGTAAGCTCGTAGGTGCTCTTGGTGAATGCTCCGAGTATGTAATTTTCTGTTTCATGTCGCGGTTAAAGTATCTAACGAGTTCTGAATAGATGGGGTCAAATCTATATTTTGGACTCGCTGTTATCATTTGTTCCTCAGTCTTCTATGGAATCTGAGGCAATATGCGAAAGGATTCTACCACGTCTCCAGCACGCCAACTCTGCTGTTGTTTTGACGACAATCAAAATCCTCATGTATAACATGAATTATATAAGTGATAACGAAGTGAAGGAGCATCTCTGCAAGAAGATGGGCCCACCTCTAGGTACGCATATTAGCCCTGTGGCGTTGACGCATGTCTTGAACTGCTACATTCTTCACAGTTACTCTTCTTGCATCTGGTCCTGAGGTCCAATACGTCACATTACGAAACATCCTCCTCATTATCCAACGAAGACCTAGCGTCCTGAAGAATGACGTCAAGGTCTTTTTCTGTAAATATAACGACCCCATCTATGTTAAACTTGCGAAACTGGAGATCATGTATCGCTTAGCCCGTGACGACAATTACAGGGCTGTTTTAACTGAATTGCAGGAGTGAGTCGATATTTCATTAATTTCTTTCGAGAAAATAACCGAATATCACGCAGGTATGCCACCGAAGTTGATATTGATTTTGTCCGGAAGGCCGTCAGGACCATAGGTCGACTAGCTATAAAGGTTCCCGCTGCTTCTCGAGCATCGATCGCGGCGCTATTGAGCTTGATGGAAAGCAAGATCAGCTACGTCACTCAGGAGGTCACTGTGGTAATAAAGGATATCTTCCGACGATATCCAAATCAGTACGAAAGTGTAATCCCTACACTTTGCGCAAATATGGACGATTTAACGGAACCGGAAGCAAAGGCAGCGATGGTCTGGATTGCAGGTCAATACGCTGACCGGATAGATAACTCCATCGAGCTGTTAGAAGACTTGAGCTATACATTTTTGGAAGATGCAGTCGAGGTAGGCACCCAAGAAGAGTGAAGGGAATTTACTCACGATAACTATTCCACATTGATTGACAGGTTCAGCTTGCTTTGCTGACAGCCATCGTCAAAGCCTTTATACGGAAACCGGAAGAAGCAAAGGATCTCGTCTCTAAAGTATTGAAATGGGCGACGGAGGAGGTAGATAATCCTGACTTGCGGGATCGAGGGTTCATGTACTGGAGGTTGTTATCCACAAACGCCGGCGCGGCGAAAGATATCGTTTTGTCTGAAAAGCCACCAATATCAACGGAAACGGACCGAATGGACCGCGGGGCTCTAGATCAGTTGTTATTGCACGCAGGAACACTGGGATCCATATATCACAAGAGTCCCGAGGTTCGTAGAGCGTTAAATTTATTGCACCGCCGATTAAGTGCCAAGATCGAGTTACTGACATAACGTTATGATTGACAGACCTTTATTCGGAATGCCAAACCGAAGTGGCTCGCAGATTCACCGGCCCTGAATCACGCGTATGTATTCCCTTTCAGTCGAGTTCATTGTGATGTCTGATGCAGTTTCGCTTTCTCCTCTCCGCGCTAGATCGCGACACGCGCTCCTGATGGCTGAGGAGGCTGCCAGACCAGCCACGTTAGCAACAGGGTCTATAGAGCCACCTCCAGCTCCTCGACGTTTGTCTCCAGTACCAAACGAGGGAGAAGATGGGACGCTCGCGGGCCCGATCGCATCTCATGCTCCTGAGGATTCGCCCGAGAATGATCTACTGGGCGGTGGGGAAGATGATGGAAACGGCGAGATAAGCCCCAACCCGGCTACAATCAATGCAGCATTGGACCCGTACGCTTCACTAGAGCAGGCTTTCGGCAGTTCTGCGTATAGCGCCGGTGCCCAGAAACCTGTCGGCCTGAAGGAAAATGATCTCCTGTTTTAGTCCTCGAACATGTAGCGATACAACATACCTATATTGTGTCATAACCAGTGTGTTAACGGTGAAAGCAGTTGGGGATGTCGGTAACTAATCGTGGTGTAGGTTTCAAAAGGTTGCCTTCCACATTTAGCAACAAAGGTAGCTAGCTTTCCAAATGATTTTTCTGTCGCTGATTGAAGGGTCTCAATCTCGATAAGTGGAGCAATGTCCCTAGATACAGATCGAAGTAAGGGTTTCATCAAGGGGTAGTCTCACTGCAAGAATCGTTGGGCGATACGGTGAACTCTGGACCCTAGATGGCTTACATTACCAAAATAGACCTGAAAGGCTTACACACCATTTATTCAACACCAGACAATTTGAGTCTGTATTTGTCGGCTCCGTTTATCCTATTCAGGGCAAAAATGGAAGGAATTGTCTCACTCGATCAGGAAGCCACTCGGACTGCAAGGCGTGCTGTCTCTCGACTCTCCTTTGTTGCAACCCTTGAAAGCTAACCACAGTTCCAAACGGTTTATAAGAGCAGGTTTCAACTCCTCCACTATCCAGGTCTCTTCCCAACTCAATCCTTTCTAATACCATCTGAATCATCGACCAGCGGGACCTGCGGCATCTTGTTGACTCCATTCCTCTATTTCAGTTTTCGGTTAAAACTACTTCTCAGACAAAATGGTCAATTGGATGGATCCTGCTCGCATTCAGGCAGATGCTGGTCAGTCTCGCTGATATTTCCCTTGATTGATAGCGGCCGCTGAGTGATCCGAATAAAGCTGTCTTTGGGAAAATCCTATTCGTGATGCTGGGCTTGTACTCGTACGCACTCCACATTGTTACTGTTCAACTCTCATCATGCTGACTCACATATCCAGCTGGGAGGTCCTCTTGACTAGCAAGTTTGATTGGTCAATTTTAAGCCGGAAACGGAAGTTCAGGTACCCTATGGTCTTTTACTTCCTATGTCGCTTTACCTTGCTGTTCTCTTTGATTGGCCTGTAAGGTTTCTCTTCTTCTTCTGTGAGCGGAATATTGACACCATCATCCTAGCAATATCGCAATTAATACAACGACTAAGATGAATTGTCAAGCGTTATATACCATCAACCAATTCTTGGGGAACATTGCCATCGCCACAGCGTCCACGTTGTTGATGCTCAGAGCAATTGCAATTTGGTCTCGGAACCTCTGGGTGGTAGTGCCTTTGGTTATTCTTGGCTTGGGTCGTATGTGTATTTTGCGAAATTGGCATTGTCTTGGGCTGACATTTCCTACCAAAGAATGGGGAATTTTGCTCCATGGGGTGGTAACTGTGCGAGCCAGCTGGTCTGATCAACTCGGAAGCTGTTTGGTTACCGGAACACTTCCGGTCTTTCTCCGTCTTATATACATCTACAGTGAGTCCAGATTAGTCCGCCGAGTAGTGAAAGTGTTACTCAAAACTGGGACATTGCAGCTATGACATACGACTTCATTGTACTGTTGGTGTCGAGCACGGGCTTGGTTAAGACTTCAAACCGATCTGATCTCTGGGGCTTGCTCTTCAAAGATGGCATTGTGTACTTTGCCGTTGCATTCATTGCAAATGTTATTCCAACTGTAAGTGATCGCTGACTGCACGGTCTAGGGCAATTGACTGATTTGTTGCTAGACTTTCCTTCTTCTCAATCTTAATCCAGCGATGAACATCATCACGACAGTTCCCGCATGCGTCGCCACTACCGTCGTGGCATGCCGCGCCTTCGTGCGTCTTTCCACCTTTCAAAGGGATGTTGCCCAATGTCTCCCGTAAGCATCTCGCTGGCGTTGTGTTTTCTGCCACTTGTGAACATGATTGCTTTCTACAGATCACATGCTACATCTTCTCGTCCCAAGACTGGTGCCGGACTGGATCGCGTGTCAGCTCTTGATCGTGCGCGAAAAGTCGGAGAAAAATCCAAGTCCATCGATGGAAGCGTCCACATTGCTCTCGATTCTTACTCTGGGTAAGCCTCTATAAATATATTATATATAGAGTGACTAACATATCCTCCGCAGACCTGAATCGTCCCGAGGAAACTCACCATACATGCATAACAAACCACCTGTGAATGACGATGAGACTTCACGGGCCAGCAGTGATCTGGAAGCTGGTGCTATTAGCTATACGCATAGCGAGCTGGCTCGACCACCTAACACGAATGGAGCAACGCTTGCCACTCCCAGTTCCGGGGCCCGCCCGGGTACTGCCAGCAGTTCAAAGAAACAGAGCTTTAATCCCGAATTTAATTTCTCTCAATCGGGCCTATAGATATTGTCAACTAGACACTTTACCATTGTGCATCGTGCGGGCACACCATTGCTGGTCAAACTTCAGTAATACCTTAGGATCACACGCACATTCACCAGACTTCCCTTCATCTCACAATCTTCGTTCTTCGTTCACCATATTTATACTGCCTTATCCATTATAACTTGTCACTCTCTTCATACGAGCTAGGGCTCGCGCATTTATCTTGCCAGAGCTGTGATGACGGGCTTGTCTTCCTGATGACTCATTGTATAGTCTGTACTTAATTCACCCATTCAATCCTATACTAATGGACCCCAATAAAGCCACTGGGCTGTGATACCTTGTGGATAGAGCATTGGGCTAAATGTCGAAATCGTCATCGTCATCAAGGTCCTTGCGTCGCTGATACTGTGGCCAGAAAGGCATAAATGACGAATCCTATCTTCCCTTAGTTAGTACTTACCACAATAGTCTTCTTCGGGGCTGATTTAGCTTGGGCTTCCTCGGCCTACACAGTCGAGACATAATTAGACTGCTAAAAATGACCATAAAAATGACATACCTGTTCAAGAAGCCCGATCAGCTGCTGTTCTGTAACCCTTCCTTTCAGTTGCCCAGTTTGCGCCATCCTTAGAAGGATGCTCTCGATCTGGGTGGATAACGCCGGTCGCACAAGGGCTATCCTGGATACTTCGGGCCCAACACAAAAATGATCAAGTTCAGCAAATCCCAATAAGTGGTGGTTGAGAGGAACTCACAACGTTCGCGGGCACTTGTATCGAGGACAGTCGCCAGAAGATCACGCCTCATCTGTTCTTCCTGCTGCCTCTGGGACGCAGAATCTTCGTCGTCGTCGTCATCGTTCCGGCCTCTACCAGAAGAGGCTTGGGCTTTTTGCAATTGTGCTAGACGCGCCGCTCGGATGGCTGCAAGTTCTGGATCTTGGGATGACATACTAGTGGCTACATGGTGAAATCATTTGTTTAGCGGGAACTAGAACCACCGCCATTGCAGAAGGGACTGACTGTATGATGGCAATCAATGAGTGGCAATAATCAGCCCGCTGAATGTTGGGTATATCGAACATCTTACATAATTGATGTCTATCTGTGATGCTATCGAGAATGCCGAAAAGGGTTCAACAACGATTCCGGCATTGCGACTTGGACTATCCCATTGATGCGTTCAACTTTCGACGCGATATAAAATATGTCTTACGATACACTACCGCCATTGATTCAACATCCTCAGCACCCGATTACGGCACTTTCATTCGATCCCGTGTCAGATATCTTATGGTCAGGTTCATCATCTGGTGTAGTATCAGCATACTACGGATCGACCTATGCGAGAGGCATTGCATTTCCTGCCGCCAGTGGTCAGATAAGACCAGTGAATAGAATCTTGGTATCTGAGAAGGATGTCAAAGCATCTAGTGAAACGGGAGTTGGCACCTGGGCAAAGGGAGGCGCGAATAAATGGTATTACAAGTAGGAATATCTTTAAATCGCTTGTGTCCTTGCCTCATGATACTTTACCAGATCAACTCATACTACAAGTACATTTGTAGAACATCCTACCCTGTCAAATACCTTGGTCATCGCGTCTTCAAGCACCCCGGAATTTACGATCATTAACTCTGCAACAGGCGCGGCAATCCGCCAAATACCTGCGCCTCCCATCGTGACGCATCTCAAGGCATCACAGTCTCTGCTTGTCTCTGGGGCCTCCAATGGTTACATCAGAACACATGATTTACGCAGTAGTTCACGCAAGGATGGGGAGAGTTCAATCATGGCTCATAGTGGGGGCATTCAGGGACTGGAAGTCAGTGGAAGTTTCGTATATAGTTGTGGATGGGGGATAAGGTGTGTAACCTCTTCACGGAATGTCATCATGGGATATGTTTTATGTCAAATGCGGTTAGGCAATCCCGACCATATGCCGATACACTGGTCAAGGTATTCGACCTGAGAGCTCTGAAGCCACTTCCTCCAATACCATTTCCATTAGGACCTTCACATATTCTTGTTCACCCCAAAAAGTCAAGTTCATTAGTGATCGTATCTTCCCAAGGCTCAGTCAATATGGTCGACGTTTTAGCACCACATCAAGCAGGAAATTTTCAGCAGGTCAGCAATATGTACCTTAAGTTTGCCACAGAACCGACTGACATTACTACAGCTATCTATTGCATCATACGTGACAGCTACAGCCTTTTCTCCCACTGGGGCATATCTTGCTTTTGGCGATGCCGACGGATGCGTTCATTTTCTTACTTCAGCGACCACGGAAGAAAGTCACGTACCATGGAACGGCTTTGAAGGACAACCTGTCCCCTGGGCAGATCCGCCAGAAGTTCTCCCGGAAGTTGATTGGACGCCGTCAACGTGAGCTGTAACATACTTAAGTTGATTCCTTGATAACTGATACATAAGCATAGCCCACTCAACTCTATTGGGATGCCTCACTACTCCACGCCACTCCTTTCTGGTTCAGCTTTGTTATCAATTGGATCATCCTATCACCCTCCTCCGGCTAAGATACCAGAACAAGTGTTAAATAGCATGCGATCAATCGACTTTGTCGGTTATGCTACTTTGCCTAAGGAATTGAGAGGTAAACGCAATTTAGCGCCAAAGGAAGTGATTAACAAAGATGAGGGACGGTTTCGGAGCAAGGTTTCTCGCGGGGTAACAAATGATGTGGGTATTTATTTCCAAATCTAACGTCTTTCCACTGACTTCCGATGGAAGCAACCTCCCTCGCCTTCAGTCGACAAGTTCCAAAGACCGGAAATTCCTAAATACTGGAGGAAGACGGACATCAAGTATTCGAAATTTGGAATTGAAGATTTCGACTTCGGGTACGTCATAACTCATCGTTCCAATATCGTGTTGTTTCTCATTAAGCGGCCCATATCGTATTCTTCAGCTTCTATAACAAAACATCATACAGCGGTCTCGAGACACATATAATGAACTCATATACCAACGCCATCGTGCAAGCCCTGTTCTATACTATCCCTCTGAGGCAGCACGCCAAGTCCCATATTACCATTGCATGTCAGCGAGAGCACTGTCTATTGTGCGAATTTGGGTTTGTTTCCAGGATGCTAGAGGACGCGAAAGGTACAAACTGTCAGACAAGCAATTTCTGCAAGATCATTGGAAGGATGCCACAAGGTAAGCTATGACTCAAATAACATTAGCTGTTCTAACTCACTGCAACCGAAACCGTAGCTCTCCCTCTTGGACTCGTCGACTACACGACGGAAGGGAATAGTCCAGATTACGCGACTATGATTCAGCAGTTTAACCGTTTCCTTCTTGAAGAAATGGCTACAGAAGGCGATACATCACCTTCCAACCCTCTGGTTGTATCGCCCTCCCTCCGAACCGCTCCAGAACCAATACCTTCTCCGGTGACACAACTGTTCGGATTTGAATCCAAGGAGACTATAACTTGCGGTCATTGTGGTGCGAAGAAGGAGAAAGAATCAACAACTCGATTGATAGATCTGATTTATCCCAGAAAGGTGAGAGCTAAACCTGTACTCTGGGATCTACCAGAGCTAACACAGCGCGATAACGACTCTCATAGGACCAGATTATCGCACAGCCAGCACTTCGATTTACGGATCTGTTGTCGTCTTCTCTGAACAGAGACACAACCTATAAGGCCCCATGTCAAGTATGTAAACATATTGCGACATTCAGATCCAGACGAGGGGTTCCACATTCCTGTTTACCGGTTCTGTTATCGATAAATGCCGCTGTATTCAATGAGGATCAGCACCAATTTTGGCTCGACTCCAATAGGAGAGGTCAAACGGAGAGGTTTTTAACATCTGAGGTCTCATTGAATTTGGAAGGTGAAGGCCAGTGGCCAGTTGAATATGATCTTAGGGTATGGTATAAGACAACACCTTGGTGGGTACGAAACCGGCGCTCATGATGTCCCCCATGATAGGCGATGGTCGTTGAAGTCAGGGTCGGCCCGAAAGCTGCCCATCTAGCTGCGGTGGTGAAGAGTAAGTCTAAAACAGCGGAAAGGTCGATTGCAATCGAAAATAGACTGATCCAGGTCAATAGTCCCAACCGCTGAATTGGATGATCCTTCTGCAAGTCCTTGGTTCGTCTTCAACGACTTCGTAGTTGAGAATATCACCGAAGACGAAGCACTAGGATTTCCTAGTCAGTGGAAGGCTGGTACCATTCCTCATTGATGCCTTATACCAATTTTCTTAATTCGAGATCTTTAGGTTCCATGTGTACTGTACTTTGAACGTCGAGATTTCGTCGACGAGCTTGATTACAGTGGGTTCCCTAAGCAACTCGATCCGGCGATCCTCTTACAATTGACCACCTTGTCAAAGTGAGTGTTCGTGCATATGGAAGCTGAAATAATTCTCACCAATTGTTGTAACAAAGGAATATGAATCCTACCAACCTGAAACATGAAGTACTCCGATACGAAGAGTTACCCAAACCAGGAACGGTTGTGGCGATTGATGCTGAGTTCGTTGCTCTGCAACAGGTATGTTGAATGCTGAAGGGGCTCCTTTGTAATCTGATGTTGTGCTGTAGGAGGAAACCGAGTTTCGCACTGATGGGACAAAGAAGGTTTTGCGACCATCTCAGCTAACATTAGCTCGTGTCTCCGTCCTTCGTGGTAGTGGACCCAAATCCGGGAAACCTTTCATAGATGATTATATCCACACCACCGACACCATCGTGGATTACCTCACCGAGTTCTCGGGAATAACATGTGCGTTTGTATGACCTCGATCTATTCAGGTGCAATCTTATCCGAAACTTTGCAGATGGCGACCTTGATCCGATGCTATCCCCCCATACGCTTTTACCTCTCAAAGTCGTCTACAAAAAGCTGAGGTTACTGGTGGATCTTGGATGTATCTTCATTGGACACGGATTATCAAAGGACTTCCGCATAATCAGCAAGTTCAGCTTTTTTCCCTTTCGCGAATAAGGTGTCTTATCCGAGTCCTTGTCAGACTTGTTTGTTCCACCAGAGCAAGTCATTGACACGGTTGACTTATATTTCATTCGAGAGCGCCAGCGGCGGATCTCACTTCGATTCCTCTCGTGGTATCTTCTTAAGGAAACCATACAAATAGACACTCACGATTCTATCGAGGACGCCCGAGCCGCATTATTACTGTATCAAAAGTATCAGCAATTCGAGGAGGAAGGTCAATTTGATGCTATACTGGAAGAAATTTATAGGGAGGGGCGTAAATTGGTCAGTCTAGCTTTATTCTCGAGTGAAAAACATTGTGAGCTGAAGACATGTACAGAATTGGAAAGCACCCGTAGAAGGAGGTGCCACATCAACTCCATCAAAGTCAAATACACCGTATCCAGCTCCTTCGTCGCCACCTCGGTCGGGTGTCATGGGAAATCCTATGATGAACCCTTCGGCGTTCTTACCGAGTCTTCATCCAGCTTTTAGTCCGCCACCACACTTACAAGGCCTACCAATGAACTTCATGGACCCCAGAATGATGTTCGCCGCATCTTGGAACTCTGGGGGCTTGCCACCGCAACCACAATCTCCTCAAGGAAATGGACGACGATAACGAGGTAGCTTGATGGATATGTCGTTAACTGAACTGAATTATATACACTACGTTGAGATAACCGTTATGGTACATGAGCCTATGACGAGTAGATATATGGTTGGACAAAAGCTAGCGGGTATTTTGCTTGGTTGGCTAGGAAGTTAAGACTTCGCAGCGGGAGGATTGAGAACTGTCCAATCGATCTCTTCCCCGTATGTATCTTTCAACCACTTGTTCGCTTTCTTGAAATGCTGGTTACCGAAGAACCCCTTTGAAGCTGAGAGGGGAGATGGGTGTGCGGAATTCAAAACACAGTGCTTAGACTGGTGGAAGATGATATCAGAAGACGATGTTGATTTTAATATGAATGACAAACCTTGTTGATACCGATAGAATCGCAGACCTTTTGTGCATGGGTTCCCCAAACAAGAAAAACGACCCCACGACCGTCGGGTCTATTGAGCACTGCCTTGAGAACAGCTGCTGTGAACGTCTTGAGGGATTGTTAGCGACCATCAGACTTCATGATATGCTTAGAAGACTACGGACCTCCCAGCCTTTCTTGGCATGAGAACCAGCCTGACCATTTCGTACTGTCAAAGATGTATTGAGCCATAGAACCCCTTGTTTCGCTACGGCGGTCAGGTCTCTATATGTTCATGGGCAATCAGTCAGGAGGACCACAAGGACTACACAATTATTACGAACCCTGACTTGGGAATTTTGAAATCAGGAAAATCTGAAGCAAGCTGCTTATAGATGTTGACTAGTGAGGGTGGAGGTCGTACTGGGTCTCGCACAGAAAAAGCTAGACCATGGGCCTGACCTGCAAAAATTCATGATTTTTCAGCCATGTGGAGACCAGACGCTGGAACTATCAAACCTGGCCCGTGATAAGGATCTTGACCAATAATGACAACTTTCACGTTGTTTAGATGCGTTAAACGAGACCAGGAATAAACATCTTTAGCTAGAGAATGAGTCACAATGAAAATTAGGAACACCGCAGCACGACTTTTGTTCAAAGACGCGACTCACCAGGAGGAAAAATTGTCTTAGACGCGTATTCGGCCTGGATAAATTCCTTGAGCTGTAATCCGAATGTCAACATCGCTTCAAGTGGGATGAACATTGAGGTTCACCTGTATGAAGTATTGCTTTTTGAACTCGGGCTCCAATGCATCCCGCCATGATTTCGCCATAGTCCGACGTTCAAGTTCGGCGATGGTCTCCTGAGTGGTAGGCATTTTTACCAAGGCAGGAGTGTCCAAGACATCATCTGGCTCAGACTCTGGTGCTGTGGTTGAAGTACTAGCTGTGGGTTGAGAGGCGGGCGTTGTGGCTTTTTTCACGATAAAGCTAACACAATAACGCGTTAAAAGAAGATTGAACACGTCAGAGTGACAAATTTCCAATGCTTACGCGTCCAGAGTGCCTTTCCTCTTTTTGATGCCCTCATCTTCATCTGAAGGGGCAGGGCGTTTTCCTTTTAAAAGTCGAGTGGATTGGCTCGAAATAATGGTGGAAGTTTCTTCCGTTGTCACCTGAGTCTCTACTTGGGTAGCCTCTCCAGAGTGGATAGCGTCTTGGGATTGGGTGTCTGACATTGTGTTGTTGGTGGTAACAGTTGAAGTCGTGAAAAAACAGGGGAAATGAATTCGAGCCGTGGCTGAACGCGCTCCGAGTCCCTTGAACAAACAACCAAGCAAATTTCGTTGATTAGCGACATTCATGCGCCTATGTATGCATGGATATGCTGATTTAGGTCAGACAATAATAGCCCGCCTACTATTCCTGTTAGATGGTAATGAAGTGGGTGGGAAGAGATGGATGTAGATGGTTTACCGTCGATTTGCTGTTCTACATTGCAATGTTCGTTTTCGCTTTGTCACGTGATCATCGCACTTAGAGTCATCAGAAAAACGGCGATAGCAAAAGACGCTTACAGTCCTTATCGAGGCGTGCCCCTAGTGTCTTTTGTCAACCTGCTACTCGGATAACATAAGCTCCCTTCAATTGTCACGGAGATAAAGCGGGGTGAGTGATTATCGACCGTGTATTAGGGTATGGCGGACGGACACCAACGCACACAATAATTTCATAAAGATCCAAATTATACTTCGGCAGATAGCTGACAGACAATCTCTTGAACCTAATGGATCATGATAAGAGGATGCACTGTGGATGCCGATGATAGAGACCCGGTCTTGTAGAATTTGACTTTACTACCTGCCACCACAGTAAGAACCTTCGTATTTTAAACTTTCAGGTTGAACTCATGTTTCTTCACTTTACCTTGGCTTAAGGGTTATCTCTACTATTCAAACCCCCTGCGACTTCACGCGGTTAGCGCCTACAAGCGATGTCTCGTACCCAACGTTGAGACAAAGTTCGAAGGATAGTGCTGTGTGTCCGTCACAAGAATCACAACATAATGCACAGTACCCGTGGAATGTTCGCCAAAACCTATATTGGAAACTCAAGGGTTAGCTTCCTAGTGGAGGCTTAGAAAGGCTATCTCGGCGGCCCTTGGCCTCACGATTGCTCCTATACACCGCTCAAGATCGCTAGGAACCTCGATGATGCATATGGTCATCGGGATATCCTTGGCTAGTCCAAAATGATTATTCAGGCCTGTGATGCAATATATCGCCCCTTGCGCGGTCATCTCAGCGCCTAACTCTTTTCACACTCAAAAACCCATTCAACCCGACCAGATGACGCTTCAATGCATACGGAATAACATGATACTCCAGAAGTCCGCGGCGGAAGCTATCTCAACGATTACGCGCACGCCCTTCAACGTGTGTCGGAGTTCAAACGAACTCCTCGAAGGCGGACACGAGAAGGGCATCAAAAGTAGCGTTTTTGCGTTGCTGGCATTGAGACAAGGGACTGAAGAATAGGCTTCTCAGACCAATTGGAATTGTTGGAGCCGGAGTTCTCAGCGCCTTGCCGCTTCGCCCACATGCAATCTCTACGACGTCAACTGCGTCATAGTTCGATTCAAGCGCATTGCCTTTAAGCTTATTATCGTCAGCCATGCCATCCGATTCAGCTCGCTCCAATGGTCACGCATGCAAAAAGTCGGATGCCAAGGGACATTCATTCCAACACCATCATCATCTCACAACGCGATGACGTAGAAAAACGCCCACACAACTCTAACCCCGTTACGGTAGCAAGGGGTGACACAAAGTCCGAAACGCGCTTCTGGTCACACCTTCTAGATCACGAGCGGCACCTCTCTTCTCCCGTCATCGTTCTTTTGTTTCACTAGGAGAGGATAATTGCAATTTTCTCTCTTTATCGGTCGTGTGACCCTACACTCCGGTACCACCTGATTTTCCCAAACCCTGCCCGTTTCTTACACTATTTTACACTGACAAGCCAAGATCCGATGCTTGCCGACACAAATCCCCCTGACACGCGAGATTCCGGTTTGAGGAACAAACATTGAAAAGGTACTCCTTCGCAAGGTGAGTTTGTGATCTATTGTTTCGTCAGGCGACTTACTTACGTTCAAATCTCAGCAAGGGCAATTCATTTCAAGAAAAAAAAAACATGGCAGAAGAGTGCTGTCATATTCAGTCAATATTTCATCAAGCAGGCTAACCTCGCTTCCTGGAAGCTGGGCGATCTCGACATTGTCTTGTTTCCTTATCAATTCCGCTTACATCAGCACCTCTTATTCCAACCTTTCCCCGATCCCTCCACCTCCGAATTAAGAAAAGTCGGACCTGAAGTCGACCTAGGTCAATCAATAAGAGACATCCACATTCTTGTCGGATCCAGATTCTCGCTGATCCATTTCCAGGGGTACAATGAAAAGAGGTCTGCAGGAATCCTCGTTGCTCGAGAATCACTTCATTCTTTGATGCAATTCCCGACTTGCTGCCAGACGGAAATTGATTCTCCCATTATAACAATGAGAATCGCAGTGGTTGTTTCAATCTCTAGTTTGGGTGGCCACTGATACGGGAGACATCATTTGCCATTGAATGGTTCTCTTCCTATCTTTTTTTTTCATTCTTCTGCACTGCAATCCAACGGATGGATTTGACAGGCGCGATCTAAAATAGAGAGCGCCTTGACTTCTTATTCGTCTACCCCGGTTAGCTCGAAGCGCCGGTTTATCCTCTCATGTCCCGCTAGATAAGGACTTTCCGTTTGTTAGGATCATTTCTCCACGGCCGACATGATACGAAATACGAGTGTGAATACTCGAGATCGCTGGAGCCATCATTAGGAGCCGAGTTCCACGACGCACAGGAAGGGCGATTTCCTTCTTCGTTGGCGAATAACCCGCCCCCTTCTGGGCCCGCCCCCGACCGATCCGGAACCGGCTGCGGCGCCCAGAAGTAACATCCCTTTTCTTGATGTGAGTCTTGTAGTCTATTGTACCCTCAGACATTCCGCGCGGTCTTTTCTCTAGTCTCTCTCCTAATTCTTGATCCGCAACACACATTTCTTTTATTTCGAGGGTACCTATTTTTGATCCCCTGTCTAAATTACGTAGTCGCATCTAGTTTTGTGATGAAATGAGAACAATGCATGTCTAAAGCGCGTGTTTATTGCGAATCCCGTGATGAGACTAGTGTCATAGGCAAATTTAGATAGAAAAATGATGACGCCTTGATTCGGGAATGACGCCACAATCCGGACGGGAAACGTTTTGGTGGTGCCACATTTTTTTATTGCTCCAACAAAGCTACATACAGTCAAGCACGGGAACGCCCATTTCCAGCCACAACCGGGATTTGATGACAAGAAATGAGGCTCCTCAGTTGGTTATCTATTCCCTCCCCAACAGATGGTATCATCATAGCCTATCCGCCTTGTGGGCGAGACAATCCACCAGAGATTTTGCTATTGGTTGATCCACCCCACTGATTCATACACATTATCTTTTGATTCCACGCAAAGATAACAACTCTCTCTAACGGGAGTCCCATCAAAACGTCCAAGGGCGCATGAAAGACAAAAAAGTGATAGTAGGCCGAAGGGATATGTCGCGTTGCACACGCATGAAACCAATTGTATTCAAATATTACTTGCTTATCGGGATATAGGCCTGGAACTGAAAATCCCGAAACTTTATGTACTGCCTTCGTAACAAAAAGTATCCCGTTGATTCGTTTCGGTCACTCCTTTTTGAGAAAAATTTCTGGGGGAATTAGTAGCAGAGATTTCTCCTTGCTACTAAACGTGGCACACGAAAATGCGGGGACAGTTTGATTAATGATTGAGGAAAGTTGGATTCCCTACATAGAGCAGCTATGTGACATGAAAGTACAGGAGATAGGGAAGCAGACGGGGCGGCGTCATGCAACCACTAGTGATAAGAGATATGAAAACGAATAAGGCTAAATGTGAAAAGGCATGTTGGAGCCATTGTTAGGTTGAAAGGCCGATGGGGGGAGATGCACAAGATGGAGGTGTAAGTAACTTTTTTGAGGGGGTGGCGGCCGATGGATAAACTGGGCAACGACGGTTGTCCGGAATGGTGGAAAGACGAAGAGACGAAAGACGAAAGCAAAGATTCAGAAAGTGCTTAGTAATGATAAGAAGCATGTTGACGAACGATAAGAGAGAGAGAGAGAGAGAGAAAGAGAGAGCACAAGACACGGTTAGTAAAACAGATCAAAATGGGGCGGACGGAGACGGTTGTATGGCAAGTTGTTGAAGAAGTAGTCGGGAGGCACACCATTGGGTGGGGCAGCGCCGAGTAGTTCTGTTGATGATGTCGGTGTGGAAGCTTCAGAATCCGAGTCGTCGTTGTCCTCATCATCGGATTCATCATGGTCTTCCAGTGGTGGAGGGGAAGATGGTTCTTCATCTTCGTCTGGAGAGGCGTAGAATAGAGAGTCTAGGGACTCGAATGTTGGAGGTGGTGTTGTGAGTGAGGGAGAAGAGGATGGGCAGCATTCTGATGCATCACGTCTGTCGTCTACAGAAACGACAGAAACCTGGACGTCTGATTCAAGGTCGTCCAACAGAGAATCGAGCCATTGTTGTTCTTGAGAATAGTCCATGGAAGGGAAGACGAATTGAGGCTGTGGAGTTGGCTGTGGCTCTAATTGAGGAGGGGAAGGTGCAGTGGATGAGGAGGCGGTTGAACGCATGACATTGTGAATGAGGACACAGCGACGGAGAGCGTCACCAGTGTCTTCAGCGACGCTCTGCAGCTTTCGCTGGGAGAGGTGCGACACCCAAGAGGGAGAAGCTAGTGTGGTCATTGTTGAAATGTACGATGGGGCGATGGTGAGGAATGTTGGCGATGGGGTGATGGGTTATAGGTCTGATTGGAATAAGAGTCAGGAGAAAGAACAGCCTCGGAATCGACAAGGTACTCACTAGATTTGTATGCGGAAGTGATGGGATGGCAGGAGGGCACTCAGGATGTGAGCGAGAAGAGGTCTCTTGAACATGTTTAAAGTGGCAATCTCAACGAGGATATCAGTCTATTATAGACGGACAGAAGGACGAGTGCAGCGTGTAAAATGGCAAAAATGAGAGAGAAAGAGTCTAGCACCTCATCGTGGTCAACCGGGGGCAGGTGAGAGTCAGTAGAGTGAACACTCGCCCTTTTTATCTTCCGCTTACGTCTTACCCCGAACTCCGACCATAGAGCGGTGACTCTTTGTTTTTCCCCCGCCACCTAGCCTAGCGACAATTCAGGTCCCATAACAATATTACATTATATCGCGTTATCTAATGCAATCCTCTCTCGCGCAATCCTCGCGCCGTTAGCTGTTAGCTACCCGTCGCGCCATCCATTTCTTCCTCATCCCCCATCTCTTCAAGCAGATGACCAATCACTCCACCCAACTTAGGGTCCAAGTCTCTCGCTACAGTAAAGCTCTCCGTCGCATCCGTTTTCCTCCCCATCACCCGATACAGCTTCCCCAGCAAAAATGGTACGTTCGCCTCGTCCGGTGCAAGGTCCCTCAAATCCTCCAGATCTTTCAGTGCTTGCTGCAAGGTGTCCGATCCGGGGAAACGAAATATCCACAAGCGGTATCCCGAGAGCCAAAACAGGAGTGTCGTTCCCAATCAGGTGAATCCCAACATAACGGGTTCACGTTCAGGGGAAGGAGAGACGTTGTCCGGTCAGGGCAGGACATTCCAATAAGAAAATAGTCGAGTACAGGGAGGGTGCGAAGTTCATAATAAGAAGCTCTTTAGTTAGGAAGCCCATAATTTCACACAAAAAAAGCAACTTGCGCACCTCATAGAACTTCATTTCGATCAAGACCTTTACTCGCTTGAACTTGACAAGGGGGCTTTTCTCCGACAACGCTAGTGACCGGTTAAACCGCTCCAACGCTTCTTCATGTCGACCGAGCTTTTCGAGCACCTAAAAGGAATGTCGAGTAAGCAATCAAAAAAAAAAAAACATGTGAAGGCCTCAAGGGCCGAGGGGAAGACAAGAAATCAAAGTTCAGAAGAACCTGAAATCAGATTCACTCGAGTCGAGTGACAATAGCAGAACCCCGATAAGGAGAGAAACAAAAATTGAATGAGATTGAAAACAGGCCAGCCAAAAAATATGACAGTCGCGTTTCGACCTCATGTCGGCGAAGGAAGATGAGTTCGTTCCGCGGATCCGTCAGACCTCAGGCAAGAAGAAAAGAAGGCACCGAAGTCTGACAAGGCCTTTTAGTTGTGCAACCAAACTCTGTACGGAAGTTTGGGCGTGTGCAAAAGGGAATCCAGCTCGAAAAGAAAAAATAGGAAAACCACTCACAGTACCCTCACATGACACCAGAACAGCGTTAGATGGACTAATCTCAATGGCTCTCCGAAAATGATAATGAGCTTTGCGTAACTTGTTCATCCTGAGGTACACCATTCCGAGACCATACCTAATTCGGGCGGAGTCAAAGAGTCATTTGGTCAGTCATCAGATCTACTGGAGGCAAAAACGCCGCCGCCGAAAGGAGATGAATAGGGTATCGGAGTCCCAAGACGGAGACCACAACCTTGTCTCCAAAAAAGGTAAATGTCCCCCTAAATGTGCAAAAAAGACGGGCAATCCCTCGACAATTTAATGTTTGCCATCCGGCTCCCGCCACCCAAACGTGTATGAATGAAAATGGAAGGCTCAAGGCAAAGAGACAATAGATAACCGAAAAGCACCCTAACTCACCAAGCAGGATAATGCCTTGGATCCGTTTTAATTGCTGTCCTGAAGAATTGCACTGCTCCATCGTGATCTTCTAATGCTAGGGCCTCGTGTCCACTCAGTGCATATCCATACGCACATCTCGGATCTAATTGTGTTGCTCGCTTGAAGCAGCTTAGAGCTTGTCCGTGGTCCTTTTGCAATGAGAAGCAGTTGCCGGTGGCTATCCACGCATTAGGCGATAAATCGTCGATAGACACCAGCTCTTGGGCAAGGAATGATAATTTGACTTCCTCCTGAAGATGCCAGAGTACCGTAGAATAGATGTCCATGTCCGTCGTCCGATATGGGTCCAAATCCCGTGCACGGTCGAATGCACGAGAAGACTGACGGAGAAATTAGCCCCTACAATTTCAATGCATGCATACTATACACACCTGAATGTAGTCGCTTATCTCGAAGCTCGCCCTACCAGCAAGCGCAAATACACATGGTGCATCTTTTTGATCATCTGGGAGATCATCCAATGCCGCTAGAGCCCTCCTACTGTCAAATATCGACAACGCCCTCACGATTTTCGCAAAACTTCTCGTCACTTCTAATATGACAGCGGCAGCAATGGTGCTTTCGTCATATACTGGTTGTTGAGGTTGTAGATTGCCACCTCCGCTGGGTCCAGGTGAAGGTACTTGCGATGAGGTTGACGAATCAGTCACTCCTCCACCTCCATCAGCCATATCCTCATCCATGTCATCAGTATCGCCTCCTTTGGGTGCTGCTTTCGTATTAGGTCGTCGTCTACCATTCGTCGTCTGGAAGATATTATATTAGCATCATTCTCCAATTCGGTAAGTTCAATAGCACCTTTGCTGGTTTATTCGAGCCACCTAACAGTCGAGTACTTCGTCGAAACGCCGCCAATGCCTCTACAGGTCCTCTAGATGGCTAGATATGCAAAACGTGAGTAGACTGGGTTGCCATTTGACAAGGATCGACACACCTTTTTATGAAGAGTTTTCACAGGTGATGTGCCATTCTCCCCAGTCATCTGAGACCTCGTACGCTTCGATGAAGGTCGGTCATCACCTACAGTCGAAATACTACTGTTAGAAGCACCCAGCATCGCTGCTAATGATGGACCTGAGCCGGACGCAGCCCCGTGTCCCCTAAAACTGGGTTCGCCATAATACGAAGAATCCGTTGTGCCTCTAGTAAATACAGTCATATTAGAAACTTGTGCTCAACGTTAGAGCGTTGAAGTGCTTACATGGAATCCCGACCAGCAAAATTTAGAGGATCTATCTTGTATGGTTGTGGGGGGATGTTCAGTGGTGCATTAGATCCAGCCTGGTAAAATACAGATGTGGAGGGTAGGAGTGACTGGGCTGTTTTAACGCCAAAACCAAATAATTGAGTCATGGAGGATTTGGATGGGGAGGGTGGCTGACGAGGTGGATGGCCGAGAGTGGGTGTAGACGCATCTGATTTTGGCTGTCCAGGGAAAAGTCTGAATGGCACTGATGAAGTAGATACGGAATCATTGGCTTGGCTGTCGGTTTTCGAGGAAAATCGAGAAAGAAGATAGTGAGGTACGGAAGAAGGTGGTATTGTCAGGTCGATATCAGGACATTGACCTACGGTTTTATCAAATGTGTTAGTACGAGGAAGCTGTTATGAAAATCTGTTGTAGTTACCCATATAGCACAATCCTTCAAGCGCCTCCCATAGAAACGGATTTATTGACAGTGCCTTCAAAAACTGTTCTTTTGCTTCAGCTTCATTGTTGGCCTTTAAAGCCATGGAACCAGCTTGGCAAAATAGTACCGCTTCATCTGGGTATGCCCGGGGTTCTTGCGTCACTATTAATTAGCGCGTCAATCCAGGTGTCGCACAATCGTAATGATGACACCAAGGCTTACCATTTGGCATGCGAATGCCCTTTCCCTTTCTCTTCAATTCCATCACCTTCGAGAGTGCTTCATGCCCCTGCCTAAACCTTCCGAGTTTGACACAACACCTCGAAAACACTTCAACGCATGCAACGCAATCATCCGTACCCCACGGATTATTCCCAAATCCACCTGCCCCAACCGCACTCTTCCCTCCTATCAGTTGAATGGCTGAGTGAACTTGATTGTTCCGTAATAGACACTCTGCCAAGAGATGCCTCGCGTCATGAAACTGTTGTAGTTGGTTTGGCGGATAAGTGCTGTCGGTGCTGTGAATATATAGATGTTGTTCAGAGTAAAAGTATCGTTCTGCGTAGAAAAGAGCAGTTTTGTAGAGTGAACAGTCCAATGAGGACCATATAAGTGAACGATACTTTTGAGCGATTGGATTGAATTTTAATGGCAGGTCGTGCGGCGCGTGCGGTGTCGTAGCGGTAGACATCTTCCCACTAATCCCCAGCAAGTAGTTATGATATCTGTAGCAATGAAGCTAGTTGTATAACGTCGATACAACCAATGTTTGTCCGTTAAGAGAAAAAGAGCGTGGCCAGCGTCTGGAGGCAAGTCAACAAATCGAAAAACGCGAAGAATGTCAGATCGTTGATCCCATACGTAGGCTGAGTGGTGACGACACGCGGTTGTGTGGCGTTTGAACGCGCGTGTGTTTTGTTGTACTGCTTGTTGCAGCTAAGTTGGCCCAGAATGAAATTTCGCGTAGATCAAAGGGAGACTGGGCGAAAAGTGTGCCATCACGCCACGTGACTTGTGTCCCTGTTTGGTTCAAGTTGGTTCCTTGCATTCGAAGGCGCATTCGCCGATCTGATCTTACGGTTTAACTATTTAGCAGTGCAATTCGAGTTGTAACCTTCGTTGAGTTTCCTAGCTACCGTCATGGGCTACATTTACTGGGCGACCCCGCCTCATCACTACGTAGGGAAAGGGACACAAATTGAAAATCACAAGTATGTAGCATTCAATCATTATTCTTGATATTACACATGTGAAGTTAAGATCTAGTGTCCGTGTGGATCTGCCTCTCCCTTTTGCTCTGAGATGGAATTTGTCACCAAGAGTATTACCATCAGGAATTATGCGATGCTTACCTGGCGCACATTGAATCGCATCATCAATTCTCAACAGGCTGACAGCAGCCTCGAATGCAGACTTCAGGCTCTTGACCTTGCTAACGGTCGGCTCCAAAATACCAGCCGTAACATTGTCCCGAACCTCCCCATTCAACAAATCCAGCCCATACCTGAGCAGTGCTTTTTTACGATCACCTGCTGGGGCGTTTTGGGCAGCACTGTGGTATGAACGAAGCTTAGCAACCAAGTCAGTGGAGTCCTTAGCTGCGTTGACAGCCAGTGTTTTCGGGATGATCAAAAGAGCCCCTGCAAATTCGGCTATTGCCAGCTGTTCTCGAGATCCCTGAGAAGGTGCATTCATTCGTGAGCGAAAGAGTCTTCAAGTTTACTCTAAAGTCCCACTTACCAAGGTAGTGGCAAAATTCTCCAAGTATATGTTTAAAGCAGTCTCGACAGCTCCGCCACCAGGCACGACCGATCCACTCTCCAACGTTCGCTTAATGATAGACAAGGTATCGTGAAGTGCTCTCTCCATTTCATCCAGCATGTAGTCATTCGCCCCTCGGAGCACAATTGATGAAGAATTTACTACTTTGGTCCCTTTGATGAGGATGAGTTCGTCATCAGATATCCGTTCTTGAACAACCTCGTCTGCACTGCCGAGTAAACTTGATTCGAAAGTCTCGTCGCCTTCGAGGTTAGCTAGAGACGCAACTAATGTGGCACCTGTTGCTTTTGCTATCCGGCGGAGGTCCTCCTTCTTACATCGACGAACGGCCATCGCGCCAGCTTCCACAAACTCCTTCAAGCAGAGGTCATCGATACCCTTGGTGGTCAGGATAACATTCGCTCCAGCAGCGAGAATCTTGCGTATTCGCTCAAGAGTGATCTCCGATTCTCTGCCAGGGTATAGGTAAGTAAATCGGTTAGTAGAAATTTTAGTGGTTCAGGCTTACCTCCTTCGGATGTCCTCTAGCTGGCTAGGGTCGTCGATCAAAATCTGAACTCCTAGCTGCATGCGAGCTTTTTGAAGGTTGATGTCGAGGCATGCAATTTTTGCGTTTGTTATGCGCGTTTTCATGGCTACGAGAGGCACTAATCAGTAGCTAGCTGGAAGTGAGTCCTTAAGTACGCACCTTGACTAGCGACTGTGCAATTTAGAGCATATCCTTTCACAAAGAGCGACTCTCGTGCGCTTTTTCCATGTGCCTTGAGAACATTGACGGCTTTGACTGGGTATTTGGTTTCTCCTCGGTTGTTTACCGTCTTAACGGCCAACATAGCATCCACAGCCATAGGAGCAAAAAGATCGTCGTCACTTCGCCAAAAATTGCCATCAGAGTCACATATCAGCTCGTTATTGTTCAGACACACCTTCCAATAATTTTACTCGACATGCTCGTCTTTGCGCAATTAATTAGAGCATCTCTTCCCAGTGTGTCGACCTTTATGCTGAGTTGATCAGTCATAAATTTGCAAGCTTCTCTACAAGCCAACCGATATCCAGTAATAATCGTAGTGGGGTGAATTTTGGCTTTAACGAGTTCATTGGCACGTCTCAGTAGCTCCGCAGCTATGATAACCACTGAAGTGGTTCCATCACCAACTTCCTTGTCTTGTTTTTGAGCAAGATCGACAAAGATTTGGCCGGCCGGATGCTCAACTTCAAGCATACTCAGAATTGTAGCTCCATCATTGGATATAGTGACTTCCTGGTCATGGCAATATAACACTTAGATACTAGTCAAAGTCAGATTCTATCGAGATGCTCACTCCAATATTGTCCACCAACATCTTATCCAAACCAAGAGGCCCTAAGGAGCTCTTAATTATATTTGCTATCGATTGTGCGGCAATGACTATGCAAACACCATATTAGTATTTACAGTTGGGGCAATCACGCGCTCACCATTCTGATTTCTAATTTCTTGACCAGACACTCGATCACCTCCAAGAAACACGCCAGCTATAAAGACAGCAGCAAGTCAGAACAAGTGGTCTTTATAGATGATGCTCCACTATTACCTCTAGGATCTCTCTGGAACATGGACATGATGGCTAATGAGTGCGTAATAAGTGAAAAGGGTAATTGAACCCAGTCAAGGTTGGAATTATTAGCGGAGCTTGAAAACGCGCACATTAGAGCAATTTTCAAAGTCACTTCCCATCCTCCACTTTACTTTCAACCTGTAATGTAAGTTGTATTCTGGTTTCAGATGTATAGGATGAATTGCACTGGGCTATGAATCACTTTGATTACATGCACTAACGGCAGTCTAATGACGCTGGCCGCCTAGAAAACGGTTTCCTGATCCACCTTCACCTTCTTTTCTTATTTCAAGCGATTCACTGATTGATGCTGACTACTCTGTTCCTAGGGAGATGGGAGAACAAGAATCTGGAAATGAATTTGTTCAAGTGGTGGACCAAATGACAGCAAGTATCTCTTCTGTCCAAGAGTCCATACGATCCCTTATAGACAAGTTCGGTTTAGTTTCTTCTTCTGCCGTCTAATATGACACCAAACGTCCATTAGACAGAAATCAGATCCTTCGCACCTCGACATCAAGGATGGGATCTCCCTTCTCAGCACCAAAAATAATGTTCTTGCTTCATACATCCATTCTCTAGTCTTGCTATCCTCTCAACGACTGCTCGGACATTCGCTACTTGACCGCAGTCCTCCAAATGATTCATTCGCCTCAACATCTCGCAAATCTCGAGGAGCATACGCTGGTGATCTGGTTGATGCTCTGGTAGAAGGACGAGCTGTCCTGGAACGGATCAAGACACTGGAGTCAAGGATGAAATATCAAATAGACAAACTCGTCAGAGTAGCGAAAGAGTCACCAACAGCTAGTGGAAGCAAAGATTTGGTTACCGGTGAATCATTCGATTGGGCGATTTAGTGAAAATGCTGACTAAATTACATTGATATCAGATCCCCTGGCTTTCAAACCCAATCCCCAGAATCTCATGGTACGAGCGGATGAAAACGATGCAGAAGTCTCGGGAAGCGATGGAGAAACCAGCAAGGCTGACGGGGTTTACCGGCCCCCAAGGGTGGCTCCAATGCCTTATACCGAAACATCCCGGAAGGATAAAAACTCTCGTCGGCCTCCGCCGCCATCCGCCTTAGCGTCACTAGCATACCTTGACCCTTCCAACCCGCACGTTGAAAATACATCTGGTCTTGGTGGAGGAATGCCCACTTTGTCCACTACAAGGGCAAGGGAACTGGAGAATATGACACGTTACGAAGAAGAGTTTATGACTCGACTCGTGATGAAAAAGAAAGATAACAACAGGAGACTTAGGGATGAAGAGGATATTGCGCTCGGCGGCGGAGGTACTGGTCGAGGGAGGATCGGAGGGTTTGATAGTGAATTCAACGATGTCCTCAGGGGTATTGACAGGAACAAACGTACAAGGATTGGCGATGGATACGAGGAATTACGAATGAAAGCACGGAAGGCTAGTGCATTGGAGAGAAGTAAAAGGCGAATTGGAGTGGACGAAGGAGTGAATGAGATGGGTCAGGAAAGAGGTAAAAAGAGAAACAAATTTGAGAAGCAGATCAAGGCGGCCAAGAGACGAGCAAAAAAATAATAAATTATCTCCTGTGTATTGTACCATTATCTATCGTGGAATCGAGCACAGACTTACGCGTCTGTATTGACTTTTTTGTGTTCC
>WSUA01000001.1:89329-114953 GCA_019633455.1 Tulasnella sp. 419 | reverse complement strand
ACCTTTTTGAATTCTCCGTCAGGTAGCTCAAACCATGACATGACATCCTTCAAATTTAAAAAGAATCCAAGTTCTGGATTAAAAGAATTGTAATGTTTTTTGTTCTTCAAGGACGCTGAGACATAGTCCGATGAAATGACGTGTAAGTGGACATGGCTAAAAGAGTTCCACGTCCAATCAGTGTTGGTCAACTACGTTATATGCTAAGACTCACAGCATTGAAGGAACAGCATGAAATCCTACGTTTACGCCCCATCCGTCACTGCTTTCACTTAACCCATGACTTTTTCTCATTTCATCCTTGATCATGGATTTTACTTCTTCCGCCTCCGCTTCCAAATTCTTCAGTAACTCCTTTGCGCTGGATTTGTCCCATTTCAAAAGCAGAGTTCTCAAGTCCGTTAGCCTCTCTTTTGTCCACCCAGCATCGTTATTGATCCGAGGGAGGATTAAGAAGTGATATGAAGCTTTTGGGTATTTATCGAATATGGTGAGAGTAGTGGCCGTGTGTCGCAGCCGTACAGAAGGAGATATAGAAGATGGATCCTCCGTACTGGCATAATCCTGGAGTATTCTGAGTATTGGAATTGACATTTTGTATCTTAACCGGAGGCTAGATCCTGCGGACTTATGGGGAAGAAGGGTAGAGATCATGTACTCATGTACGCAGACCAGTTGAACCAATCACGTGTGATTGAGGTCATGGTCCGATTCAGACGGCGACTTCTCGGCTCCGACAGTCAACACTTGCCAACAGGGGCAACCGTATTCATCCTCCTCATCCATGGCCCAATATCCAGGTAATTACTTCCAGAATGAGATGGATCTCTTACTTATACTGTTAATGATAGCGAAACTTCATGCGCAGAAGACGCTAGCCAAGCTTATTGCACTCTTGCCGGAATCCGACAAAGGACGTGTAAGCAAGCTTCTTCTGCATTCAGCGCTCTCATGAGACCTCACCAGACTATCTCACTATCTAAGCCTCAAATTCTTTACCTTACATCGAATGTTGCTCAATATCGGAACGACACCGATCGCGAGCTACTTTTCCGCCAAGAAAGCAATTTCTTCTATCTGACAGGTTGCAATGTGCCCCACTCATCGGTTGTGATCTTCCACCCCGGTTTCACCAAACTATCTGGGGGACAAGATCCGGAATTAACTCAGACATGCTTGTTCATACCTCCTGAAGATCCTTTAGAAACCATGTGGTCACTGCCACCACCTACACTTCAGGAGGCGTCAGATAGTCATGACGTCTTCAGGTGTCTCCACACAACACAGCTGATTGCTACTATTAGCAATCTTCTCGAGACTCACCCTACAGCATTGATTCATACAATCCCAACCTCACCACAGTTTCCGCTCCTCCCGGTGGAGTTTGTCAAGACTTTTGGTGGGAACTTGAATCTCACGTCGGTTTACCTCCTTCCAGCACTCCATCTAGCGCGACTTATCAAGACTCCGTATGAGATAGAGCTCATCAAGAAGGCCAATGCAATTAGCTCCAGAGCACATGAGGTGATAATGAGGTTGCTAGGTAAAGATGCCAATAGGACCAACCAAACTGCTCGTTCAGGAGATGGAGAGTTGGTGATGCCCTCTGATTGGAGAATTGAAAAGGAGGCCGAAGCAGAAGCTGCTTTCGTGGCCACTTGCAGACGAGAGGGGTATGTACCTGCCCTTTGAATCTGTTTGTATACCGCTAATGCTAATAAATTGGTACTCATTTCCAGCGCAATACACCAAGCCTATCTTCCAATTGTAGCTTCTGCTAAACGCGCCTCTACGTTGCACTACTGCTGCAATGACAGAGAGTTTGCGTGGGGCCCTCACGTTCATGACCCCATAAGTGACATACAAACTCAAGCCAATGGCACAAGCAAGTCTTTCGTTCCTCAAGTGCTTTTGCTTGACGCTGGATGTGAATGGAATAATTATGCGAGTGACAGTAAGTCTATCTGTTTATTCCCCGTATCCGACGCACTACAAGGCATTGGAAATTAGTTACTCGTACGACCCCAATTGGGAATGGTGGGAAGTTCACGAAGGAAGCAAGGGAGATCTATGAGCTGGTTCTGAAGATGCAAAACGTATTTAACACAGATACTGCCTATGAATTGCTTTATCTTGACATGTCCATTCACAGGACTCCATCAAGTCACTCAAACCAGGAATTCATTGGGACTCGGTACACTACCAGTGCCATGTCACCTTAGTAAAGACCTTCCTTGAGCTAGGAATATTCAAAGGTACCGAAGAGGAGGTCCTGAAGAGCGGCGTGAGCGCAGCTTTCTTCCCCCATGGCTTAGGTATGTCGTTACTTGGCTATAGTCAACCCAAATGTTAATCTAGGTGAATAGGCCATTCACTCGGGTTAGATGTACATGATGTGCCGTCAGCATCGAAACCTGACATGAAGTTTAATACCACAATCCCCAAGAAATCACTAGAAAACCCAGAGTTCTACCCTTATCTTCGTCTTAGATTACCTCTTGAGGCAGGAATGGTCTTGGTAAGCCATGACGATTCCAAACATATTAAGGTTAACCAACCCACGTCTTTCGTGACAGACCGTTGAACCAGGGATCTACTTTTCCCCGCATCTCCTTGCGCCGGTACGTAACTCACCATATATTGATCACGAAGTACTGGCCGAATATGAGGGTGTTGGTGGAGTGAGGATTGAAGATGTTCTGCTGATCACAGAGGATGGATCCGAGAATCTGACTACGGTTGGGAAAGATGTTGATTGGCTGGAGAAGGTATGCTCCGGGGGAATTTAAATCATGATTCTTGAATATATAAATAATCTGTACTCAAAATACATTGGAAATGTTCTCTTGTTCATGGTATAGTTCCTAACCATCTTTGATCACCTCAGGGGAAGAGATACCTCCAGATACTCTCTGCGGCATTGACGAGCAAGGTCCTTCCCCCCGATGCCGGTTTGTAACTCTGATACAGCTCCGGTGGGATATACCCGATGTAATGAAGACCTCCAAAGCCTCCCACGAAGTATATCGTCTTGAAGCGAACGTAAGCATCGATACCAAAATAAGACTAACATAACTTACATGCGGATTAAATATAGCCCAAACGGCCTGAATAACGGAAATTATTCGTCACTTATCTCATAGATTGTTCTTTCGCTCGATCCGACTTACATCATGCACACCTCCATTTCCACCAGGAAGCCACCATTTCGAATCTGGATGACTCTTTGCATAGCATTCTGCTAACTCCTTTCTCGTTCCTTCATCTTCCTCGAGAATTGTTACAGTACCTATCAACGACACCCTCGGTTTCGTTGCCAAAGAATAGGAAGGTGGGGATTGGATCGCGAAAGAAGCCGAGTGATTCGAAGATGCTTGAATATTACGGCCATTTTGAGAGATACGACTGAAGTAAAGAATCAAGAGAGACCCATTGTTGTAGCATGGCGCATAATATTCCATTAAGCCAAAGGGTTGACCTGTTAAAAGGGGTTTAGTTTATCACACCGCTTATCATGCGGATCTGATACCTTACCTGCAAGTTGATGAGACTCGGGATAGACGGACATCATTGTTCCAACTGAGCCGTCTTGAATCAGAGTGCGAGCGATCCTTGCTGCATATGGATCCGTGATGATTACTGATGTTTGCATGTTAGGTTATGAACAGGGGTTTGCTCACCCGCATCCTCCACAGTTTCCTTTGCAGCAACAAGAGTACTGATAGCAAAGACAGACAATATAGAGAACAACCTCATCACAGCAACTGTTTGGAGATTGAAGGAGTTGGTAGCACGAACGAAGAAGAATCGGGTTGAATCTCCGAGATTAAGGGGTGGGATGTAAATGTTTGGTTGGCCGATTCGACATCCACGAAATGAGCTCCTCATTGTCTTGTTCAATTCCACGAATTTAATATCTATATAATATGAAACCGTTCCGTCAAAAACTGTAACTATGGCTCATAGCAGCTCCGATAGGAATCCCTGAAGTTATCTTCTCTATCAGAGCGCGTTTCATGAACTGCTCTTCAGCAAGTACACGGGTAACCTGTAAGAGAGCAGTTAGAAGCGCATCTATGTTGCTCCTATCCAAGCTTACACGTAGATAGCGATCGAGATCAATTCTTCCTGCATTCAAAGCACGATGAAGGTGATACATCGTATCTTCAATGGCATTGTCTTCTGCTACTAGATCAATAAGCCTGAAAAGAGATGTTTGAGCGTAAGCTGATATGATAAAGTACAGAAGCCTTACTGATTGTAGACGATTGTAGTGGAGCATATCAGTTCATCGACTTCCGGATCGCCCTTCCTTCTCAGTTCATTGACATTCGAATCCGCGGCTTCAACAAGGACTTTCATCCTTCCAGCCACGCTCTTGCAAACATCCCTAACTGCTACAAGTCTCGCCATTTCGTCTCGTATCGCTGGTTCACCATTAAGAAGATCAGTTTGAGTGGACCTGAGACGCTCAGAGTCGCTTGATAAGGTTTGCGCAAGCGATGCCAATTCGGTTGTGAATTTTTGATGAAGTTTGGCATGAAGTTGCAGAAGTTCGGGATTGGGAGGTCTTGCTGGGACAATGGTCGACAATGAAGCGCCACTGTCTGATGGGGAAGAAGTCTCGGCAGCCCCAAAATCATCTTCTGAGTCCATAAAGTTGGGACGATGAACGGGTTTAGGCGCTGGGGGCGATGTGGCAGGAAAAGTCAGATTCTGGGGAGGTGGCGGTGGTGAGCCAGCATATTTGACTGGTATATGAGGGGATTGTACGTTGGCAATTGGGGGAGGAATAGCTTGTGGGACAGGATTCTGAAATGTAGGAGAAGTGGGCACGGATATATACGGTGGCCACTGTTGCGTCTGCGGTGGTCGAGGAGGGGCTGGAGGAGCTGGAGGAGCTGAAGATGACTGAGCACCATACGGTGATTGGATGTGATTTGGAGGTGAGGGCGGAAGACTAGTTGAAGACAGAACACGGTTATGATGGGGTGGCAAGTTCGAAGTAACAGGAGATTGCCCAGTGGGATGAGAAGGATCAGAAGGCAACAATCGGGGTGCTGATAGCGGGTGAACCCAAGGTGGAGGTGGAGGTCTTTGTGGCACATGAGGCTGCACACTTTGGGCTGGGTCTGGTTGAGCTATTTCAGGTTGTCCCGGAAGTGGAGGTGGAGGTCTTGATGTTAATGCAATGGGTGACTGCAGAGAGATAAGCCACAGGCATGGCTACAGGATCAATACAGGTAACTTACCATACTCGGCAAAGGAGAAAAGGCTTCAGATTGAGGAGATAAGGGACCGTGCATCCCAGGCTTGACCGGCAAAGGAGGAGGGCCTGTAGAGTGCAATTGACTACCAGCGGCTGCAGGGTTCCGAGAAGGATAGTTGGGTTGCGGTGGTGATGGGGTACCTATGCTGGGTGTCGAGGCTGACGACCCAGAAGGATGGGTATTCCTGGGTTTCGCGTATACTGGTGAATCCTTTGAAAACGTATCTTGCATAATTTCCAACAAGCCTCGTAAAGTTGCCGCCTAAATATATCATGAATATCTAACATGGGTATCTGAGGATGTACGCCTAACATACCTCACTCTTTCTCTCCCAGTCCCTCAAGTACTGAAATTGACACCTTCCACTGATATCAAGATCTCTTGAAGCTTTGATGAGCATATCTCCCGTTGGTACAACATATATCAATGGCGGTTCTTTGGGATAATTAAGTGGAAACCACAGCGCGATTGGTATATTATATGTGGCTGATCGATATGATATTGGAAGTAAGCCGTGGAGACATAAGAGAAGGTGCTCCCTCCCGTCGTCAAATGCTGAAGACGAAAGGATAAGCTACAGCTGCCATGAATCGAGATCGAACATACTGTAAACATCCGTCTTTGGGCGGAGGGTAGGATAAATCGCTAATATATTGTCGACGTCCCCATATAAGCGATCTTTGTTGTTATATGGTGTCACGACTTGACGGAGCCATGCCTGGGTAAGAGTGGTAGTCATTACGAGACTCCAGATGGTCAAGATTGAAATGCGGACTTGGCCGCCAATCACATTCGATGTTGGTAGCGTACCAATTGTCACTCTTATAAGGTGGAAACGAAGTAATAAGGCATTGATAAACTGAATGGAGTACACTAAGAGCACAAGTACATAACAAGAGCGGCTAGCCAATAGACAATACAGCTCCAATAATGATGTATTTATTTGGTGGGCTGGGAGGAAGAGAACTTGGTGACACTCTGGAGAATAATATGGGTTAATATACAGTCACTACTTGAATGGAAAATAACCAACCTTGGTGCCTTCTGAGATAGCGTGCTTGGAAAGTTCTCCTGGAAGAATAAGACGGACGGCGGTCTGAATCTCACGAGAGGAAATGGTAGACTTCTTGGAATACGAAGCAAGCTTGGAGGCCTCGCCAGCAATACGCTCAAAGACTGTTGTAGAACAATGAGTCAAGTTACTATTATAAAAATCAGAATGCAACCACTTACTGTCATTGACAAACGAGTTCAGAATTGCCATAGCCTTGTTTGAGATACCAGTGTCTGGGTGAACCTGCTTAAGGACTGATACCATTCTACCATCAATACATGTTCATAACCAACCATAAGCTAGAACAACTAACCCTTGTAGATGTAGGAGGAGTAGGTCTCCTTTCTGGACTTTTTGCGCTTCTTCTTGTCAACGTCAGCGGAAGCGGCGGCAGCGGTAGTCTTTTTGCCAGCCGCTGAAGTCTTTTTGGCTGTCTTGGCTTCAGTGCTCTTAACTGGAGCCTGTGAGATACGGTGTGGTTTTGGTCAGTCTAAAGCCCAATTGCCGATTTCTCGAAAACTGTGAATACCAACCTTGCCGGCAGTGGAAGCGGGTTTATCAGCCTTGGATGCTGGTGCCATTTGAAGTTTTGTTTGAGTGAGAGACTTGAAGGAGGAGGTGAGGTGGTGGTAGAGGAATAACTCGCGCAAGAGAGTCGCGAAGGGTGACGCGGGTTCATATACTCGTCATTTGAAACTCCGACCAAAGCAAACATCCAATTGTTTTCACGTGACCGCGATTGCCCCTATCAGTGGTTACCCAAGTTTTTGGTTCTTGTGGTTGTCTTGATGTTTGATTTTGATTCGAATAAAACAAAGTACAGAGGCTTTACTGATAGACTGAGGTCTTTGAAAGAACGTCTGAAATTTATTGACTGGGTGGTAGTAAATATCGTTAGCGAACCGTGTTGTTTAGGTACACATGACGTCGCTCGAGGGGCAACGATAAAAGCAATTTTCACTCCAAATTTCATCGACGGCCATTCTATCCGCTCAACAGCGTGATACACCAACCCAGACTACCTGCGGAACAGTAGTCAAACAGACAAGAAGTTGGACAGCTTTGGATTAAGCCTGACGCCATTCAGGGTTTAAATGAGGTCTTCAAGAATTCCACTATGGACTTGTAAGGCACGCCAAAAAGATAAAGATGGGGCCTGCATTCCACTCGAGTCTCTTGTTCTTGAATCCCCTCAACCTACCGCCTTCAAAGTAGACGTCGAAAAGGGCACAGAAGCCCGCTCTGATCCTCCCATGGTCGTTTTCGAGGACCTCCTCCAACGTGACGTGGTTGAGAATAAAGGTAGCACGGCCCGAGATTACTGTGGTAAGTCCTTCAGTTCGATGTGGCTGATGCTGAGTGATAATAGCTCCATACTAGCCATGGAAAGAACCTATCTCTCCCATATTCGCTTCGGCCTTGTCCTTTTGCTTCTGTCCTCATCCCTCCTACTCCGAGCACGATTACCTCCTCCTCAAAGCGAGTCGGAAGAGCACAAGGAGGTGGGAAATCTCCTTTCGGTCGCATTAGGCTCTGTTTATTTCGTTGCATCAATGCTCGTCATCACGATGGGTTGGATCTGGTATGAACACGGCTTGAGAGGTCTTCGTCGCGATTTGGGATTCATAGGGGAATTGAAGTGGGTATCTCCCATTGACTCTTTGTACATTGACTGACAAACTGCATGCAGGGTGCATGAATTCACGTTAGGAGCTGTTGCTCTTTTAATTTTTGGCACTTGTGTAATGCTTCTCGTTGACAATAACAACTTGTTATGAAGCAATCCCTGTCGAGTATTCTCGCTAATACTCAATAGGAAGGAGCGACGTCTCGTCATTGCACGTGTTACTCACGGTTCTCTTCCTAGTGGGGTAAGCAGCAAATCTTCGGAGCCCGTCATCGATTCTCAGCGAGTATAAGAGGTATTCACACCCATGAGTTATGATCCTCTCCTGATTCCGCTTCCGCTTCTCCATTGACCTCATGATGTCTTCCAGCGAGTTTGACCCAACGACCCATCCTCATCGTCGATGTTAGTTCTTTCAATTCCAATCAAGTCACGATCATTGTGTTTACAGATTTACGTCGCATAGATAATCCTCTCACTGATGAATATGTCCTTGTATCACCACATCGTACCAAACGACCATGGCTAGGACAGACAGAAGCGCCTCAAACAGAGAACCTACCTGAGTACGACCCCAAATGCTATCTATGCCCCGGGAACAGTCGCACAGGTGGGGACAACAACGGTCCATATGATGGAACACTAGTACGCGTTCCCATGCAAACCGTGATCTTTGCAGATTCTCGAGCTTGTCTATTTAGGTCTTCCCGAATGATTTCCCTGCGTTGCTGGCGCCTCCTGGACCACCTGCACCCCAAGCACCTCACCCACTTCTTCAGACGCAGCCAGTCGAAGGCAAATGCGATGTTCTCATCTTCCATCCCCGGCACGATCTAACGCTCGCAAGACTAAAGTCGTCGGAAATCGTTCCTATCATCAAGGAGTGGCAAGCCATCTATCAACGACGTGGGACAGAAGATGGCATCAAATACGTTCAGATATTTGAGGTCAGTGGGCTCTTGCGTTTTGGCCATACTTCTCTAAAATGACGATTTTAGAACAAAGGAGCAATGATGGGATGCTCAAATCCCCACCCTCACGGTCAAGTGTGGTCGGTGTCGGAAGTGCCTGGAATACCAGCCAAGGAAATGGCACTAATGCGGCAATACGCCCTTCAGCCACAGCAATCTCCGTCATATGCACCAAGAGGACCGGGAGATCGACCATGTATGCTTTGCGAATATGCTCATTTTGAAGTCGGAGTCCCCGAAAGCGAGGGACGTGTGGTCCTCAAGAATGATCACTGGGTCGCCCTTGTGCCTTGGTGGGCGATATGGCCGTTTGAAATATTACGTGAGCTATTCCTCCTCGTAATATAAATATGATGATGTTCTGATTAGTGATTCAAGTCCTACCTTACAGGCGACATATTCCATCTCTTGCAGAGTTAACGGAAGAAGAGGTTCAAACGTTTGCTTTAATTCTTTCCAGTCTCACCATCAAGTACGACAACCTCTTCAAAACATCATTCGCTTATTCCATGGGCATACATCAGCGGCCTGTCCCCATTAAGACACAGCAAGGATCAGAGGAATCATTGGAGGTGGAGGAAAACATCGCACATCTACATCTCCATTTCACACCTCCACTCTTGAGAAGCGCGACAGTCCGCAAGTTCCTTGTTGGGTGAGCACCAATAAGGCGTGGATTCCATCGCCATAACAAACACCTAACATGCTTGAAATCATCAGGTTCGAGCTCATGGCTGAGCCCCAGCGAGATCTAACACCTGAACAAGCTGCTCAGCGACTCCGGGATTGCTCGACTACTCACTATAATGAAATGACAACACCGCAAGTGTAGCTCATTATATGTATCAAATAACCAAAGGATTGAAACTGCAGAATAATTAACTTTCAATGTTAGACTCATACGATTACTCAGCAACTTAGTACAATCTCAGACCGACTGCAAGATGGTCCTCAAAGGCTTTCAGCTGCCTCGTATCCTTTCTCTTTATCTCAGTAGATGGTAGGCTACGAGCAGTGGGAAGTTGGGTTTTCTACGCATTCTGTATCTGATACAAACAACCCGAATGACATTACTCGCGAAATTTGAAGAGATTCTACTCATTCGGGACACTCTTCTTCCTGGGGAAGTGATACGACTTGAAGATGATATCACTCTTTGCGATGATCACAACAGAACAAGCCCATCTGGACAATCATCCGGACTGACCTTGTCAGAGGCTTTCGATGCATATAGGACTTCCGGCCATCTAGACCCTAAGCTCGACAGCGCTCAGTACTACCTTCCGCTCACGTTCGATATTATCACCCATGGTATCACGATAAACGTGACCCTGCAACCTAGTTATCCTGATGATTGGAGCGATGAAGCAATATCAATAAATTTGAGAAGTGGAGAATTCTCCAAAGTGGATCATAAACACTGGAAGGATGCGATAGATGCTGCGGTGGTGGATGCAAGATCGAGAGATGACGATAGGTTAGTATCAAAGACAAGTTCAAGTATTCAAAGACTGTTGAGATGACATCTTCTCAGATATCTGGTATTTCACGCCTTGTGCGATACGGTTCTTCCCCAGATAGCGAATGATGCCGAGCAGCGCATGCAAAACGCGACAATGTTAGCCGACCCGCCCCTCAATCAAAGCTTGGAGAATCCTTGTTCAAGTGAATACTTTCACACTCTCTTCACATCGCATCACTTGGTATCCACGCAAAAGAGGAAGTCGCTCTCCAATTGGTGCAGCGGATCATCTACCCTAAGGGGATATGCAAAAGTGGGCTATCCTGGTATAATCTACGTAGAGGGATCAAAAGAGGAAGTTTCGGATTTCACTCAAAATGTCAAATCTATGCAGTGGTTGGCATTGAGGTTGCGGTTTGCCGAAGCCTTACTAGAGGAAGAACGGTCTGCTGGTGCTGCTGGGAGCCAAGGTGGTCGGTGGAAGGAATTGGAGAAAGTAGGAGAAGTGGTGGATGAAATGAGACGTATGGGAAGAGAGAAATATATACTAGATCTTGGAATTGGTTCTGGCCCTTCTCGTACTTGAAACGTAGTGAGTTAGACGACCACAATCTTTCATGTCAATAAGTCGAAAGTAGTCAACGGAGTTAACGTGAGTTTTGCCCGTAGTCAGGGAAAAAATATTGCACCAACATCTGATTCACATCCACCATCATCGGAGTTGCCCTCCCTTGCTGTAGCGCATTTCTTGCTCGTATAACGCTTCAAGGAAGTCAGAATGTCTACTACTCAAGATGCAGCAGAACAAAATATCCAGGTATGTTGATTCATCATACACTTTCCGAAGCTCACTGACAGCGATTGATTTTTCCAGATGTGGAAGGTGAAGTCATCCCAATTCTGAGAGGCACCACACTGGCTAATACAGTGTGTTTCTCAGGTTAAAAAACTCATAAAAAGCTTGAATACAGCTCGAGGGTGAGTGAGCCCACCTAACACTAGGGCTTGCAACCCTGACCTTGACTTATGTAGTGCCGGAACATCCATGATCTCTCTTATTCTTCCTCCCAAATCCCAGATATCTGCGGCACAGGCGATGTTGACACAGGAATATGGTACTGCATCGAACATTAAATCTAGAGTCAATCGACTCTCAGTCCTCGCTGCCATCACCAGTACCCAGCAACGATTGAAGCTTTATACGCGAGTCCCGCCCAATGGACTTGTTTTATTTGTCGGGACTATATTGACTGAGGAAGGCAAAGAAAAGAAAGTGTCGTTTGACTTTGAACCACACAAACCCATCAACACGTGAGTCTCCACGGGGAAAATCGTAGTTCTATGCTGATGTTGACATTACCAGGTCTTTGTATCTATGTGACAATAAATTCCATACAGAAGCACTGGAGGAACTTTTGGAATCAGACTCTAAATTTGGGTTCATCGTGATGGATGGTAATGGCTCGTTATTTGGAACTCTTGCGGGAAACACCCGTGAAGTCATCCAAAAATTCACGGTCGATCTTCCAAAGAAGCATGGTCGTGGTGGTCAGTCTGCTCTTCGTTTCTCTCGTTTGAGAGACGAAAAGCGACACAACTACGTGCGGAAAGTTGGAGAATTGGCGGTTCAACACTTTATCACCAACGACAAAGTCAACGTCACCGGTTTGGTCCTTGCTGGCTCGGCTGATTTCAAGACAGAGTTGAGCCAGAGTGACTTGTTCGACCCGAGATTGCAGGCAAAGGTACTCAAGGTGGTGGACGTAAGCTACGGTGGTGAGAATGGCTTCAATCAGGTGCGTATTTCTCACACATTCTCAATGCTTCCGCTTATATTGGATTTCTGCCTGTAGGCTATTGAACTAGCTGCAGAGTCGCTTGCAAATGTTAAGTTTGTACAAGAAAAGAAGCTTATTCAGAAGTATTTCGATGAGATCAGCCAAGACACCGGGAAGTATTGTTTTGGTGTTGACGATACTCTCAAAGCCCTTGATATGGGTGCTGTTGAAACCTTGATCGTATGGGAGAACTTGGACATCACTCGGTACACCCTTAGAAACGCTGCGGGAGGTTAGTCTGCTTCATGATTTCTTCCAGCGCTTCTCACAAACTGACATGAATACGTTCACAGAGGAAATCATAGTTCATGCCAACAAAGAGCAAGAGAAGAACCGCGAAAAGTTCATTGATAAGTCAACAGGTTTGGAAATGGAACAAGCTGCAGAGCCGCAGAGTTTGCTTGAGTGGTTTGCTGAGAAATATCGGGAATTCGGTGCCAATCTGGAGGTAAGAATGGAATTCTACAGGTAATGGGTGAAAACGCTAACATCACGTTATTGCATAGTTTGTCACCAACAGAAGTCAGGAAGGTGCCCAGTTTGTCAAGGGATTCGGCGGAATCGGTGGGATCCTTCGGTGGGTTGAAATAGAGCCAGACACTCAGATGGCTTCAACTTACGATCATGACTACTAGTTATAAAGTCGACTTTACTACACTTGTTGGAGCAGATGAAGACTCTGACGAGTTCTATGATACCGACGAAGAGCCTATGTGACGTTTTCTCCGGCGCGTGCCGCCTTCTTGCGCTGCAGGCCAGATGGCGGCCGAGAGGAGGGAGGGATGTAGTGGTGAAGGGGGAGTGGCTGGAAACTTGTTTAGTTGTGAGGAGATTGACGCTGGGTGTCTTTCGGATTTGGGTTCGTTACTGGATCAGTGGACTTCTGAAAGCTGGTTGGCACCACCACTGGCCGTAGGTGTCGATCAATGGTTATGCTCTTGGTATTATCAGACATGTTGGTGAGTTCCAATGTTTGTTTCCGGATGGCTGGATCGTTTCTGATGAATCTGCACCAAAGATTCGTAAAGAAAGATTGTTGGGTACTTCGGTTCGTGTTAGCGAACTGGGTTGATATTTGTTAACGTCCCAATTCAAATATTCGATTTGTTTCTGCATGTCTATATCGCCATTTCATAGCTGGCTATGTTTTTTTTATCATTGTTGGGTTGTTCCTTGTGTGGCTGCGCAAAAAGAACATCTATCATAGCAACACGTGGTCAAGGTCAAGCCACCATGGTTCCACCACCAACTCCCAAAGCCTCTAAGCAAGGAACGCTAGAAATTTACAATTTTAGCCGCCACGAAGTCACTGTTGTTGATGAGCTCAGCCAACGCTCCACTACAGTGAGTAGAGACAACAACGGTGTTATTTCCCCTGGGAAACGAATCTTCACCTCTCCCCGCCTGACTCTCTCGAGTGCGGAGGACTGGTCGATACCCATTAAACTCCGAAGACCACTTAGAGGCCCACCCTCTTCTTGGGCCAAGATCAATGTCGAACCAAGTGAATTGGTGGTATATTATGCGAAGGTATGAGATATCTGTGAGGTCTTGGTAATACCGTTTTTCCCAACTCTTTTTCTTCTATTCATGTATGGCGCAGGTATCTAATCATACCAAGAGGTTAATTATATTCTCAAACCGGGATCTTTCCTGTTTTATGAGAGATCTGCCCGATTCTACCCATTTGTCTGAGGTCGTCATACCCGGTACACACGATTCGTAAGTCCTAACTATGTGATCCGTCAAACAAAACTGACTTGTTGTTGAAGAGTGTCCTTTTATGGATGGCCTTTTGCGCAGTGCCAGAATCCTCGCAACAGGCTCCTTCGCCAGCTTGAAAGCGGGGTTCGCTTCGTTGATGTACGGCTCTCGGTCGTGAACAACGCTTTGATATCATATCATGGTCCCATCAAGCAGCATACTCTTTTCACTGACATTGTGGACACTCTTTACAATTTTTTGCGATCTGAAAGGGGAAAGGACGAATGTATAGTCATGTCCATCAAACAAGAGGACTTTGCCAAAACTCCCTGGCAGCTATTTTCGGACCTCGTGAGGCAAGTAGTATATCATCGCGGAGATGAGGATGGGACATCCAAAGCTGGTCAGCAGGTGACGTCTGTACCAAAATCCTTGGCGAAGCGCTCTGCACAGTCTACAGGCAAGGATCAGCCACCCCCAACTCCAAACCCTGAATCTTCGGCACGGAAGTCCAAGGATATGTGGTGGCTTCAGAATCGAGTTCCCACTCTTGGCGAAGCTAGGGGTAAAATCATCATGTTTAGCAGATTTGGCGTAGATGGCACTGGTTGGGATGATGGTCTCGAAGGATTAGGTATTCATCCGACTAATTGGCCCAATTCAAGAAAGGAAGGTTTCGAGTGGGTTTGTAAAGATACTACATTCAAAATGCATGACTGGTGGGATCAAATATGTTTATTGATTATGCGAATTTCCAACAACTAAATATCACGATCACCGAATTAGGTATGACATCAAGACATTTTTCAAGACACCTGAGAAGTTTGTCTTATCATCGGATGTCCTGAAAATGCCGTTGCCTTCCCTCCCGGAGGCAAGCCTCGTTGAGCCAAACGCATTGCCGATACCCTTTCCAAGCCCAAAGCAGTATACACTGCCTTTTTCTTACACGTCCGCTTCATCCATCCCATTAGCACTTCCATCGACTATCGCTTGCGGTTTCGGAATCTGGAAGTGGGGCTTTGATGGGGTGAACGCAAGGCTCGGGGAGTGGCTGTTGAAATATACGGCCAATCATCAAATCCAACGATCTGGGATTTCGGAAACTCCAGATGAAGCAGGGGAGAAGAAGCCCTTAACGACGGTTAAAGATCAGGGGACTACAGACACACAGATCCGTGGATGGGTTTTAATGGACTACCTTGATGAACCCGCAGGAGTCGGAAGGTTACTTGTTGAACTCAATTTCTTCAGTTGAATTTCGCTTCTGCCACATGTAATAGATACTTTCTTCGCATCTTTCCAGGAATGTATCAGCGGCATATTAACTGGCTTGTATTTGATACTTTGGCGGCGACTGTAGCGCTCGTAGTAGCCTATCAATCAACACTACAAGTCCTCTTCGAGAGCCATACACTGTGGCAAGTCAATTGACCTGAGCAGCGCGACAAACTGTGACCACTTACCTTGAATTCAATGAATGGATTGTCGCCGTCATTACTTCGCAATTTAGCCGTTGGCATCATGAATTGGAGGTCTAAAACACCCTCATCGTTAATTCTAAGAGAGGTTTTCACTGAGCCCTGCATTGCGCGGGAAGCACGGTGGATATGAGAAAACCTATAGCTGATTATGGTGTTTGCTATGATATAGGCGAAAATGATCTACCGTACATACCTGAATGAGACCTGTTCTTCGCACTCAAACGTTTCCAGTACGTCTCTATCGTTGGGGAAGTCAATCTCTGTGCTTCCGAATGATCCTGTACCAAGGAGGCGAAACCGGGCCTTGGAAGAAGCCGTTCGATTTGTGAAGAAACTTGATGGTGGTTCGCTGTTAGATTGGGGCAGAGGAACAGTTGGAGGAGTGCACAGAATAGTGAGCTTGTCGCAAGAATCGAGCTCTGACAGAGCTTCTGAAAGCCATGACGACTGGAACGGATTGAGATGCGGGTAAGCCCGAACGGCAGAGGTCATCATACCTTCAGGATAACTTTCACCACTCTAGTAGCTACAGTTCAGTAATTACCTCCGAATTTGGATCATCACTTACTTGTCCTCGTCATCAAATGGCAGCGCCAATCCAGCGGGCTCGGGCTCCAAGGTTGTGATATGACAGCTTGTAACAGGTCCAGACCCCTCCTCAGAGCTATTTGAGATCATTAGGACGTTTCTCCAGTATAACGTTGCACATTTCAACTCACATGATAATCGTCAGCGGATGACCTTCGCCAATATAACTCATCCGCATTCCCGTAACTTTGTCCGAGGAAAAGTACCTTTCTATACCCCTCGTATCATCATTCTCTCCCCATTCTCCATCTTCTTTATTTGTGTTTCGGCTTTTCTGGGTCCGTAGAGTCGAACCAGTTTGTGATGGCCCACCTGCCGTTCCGAACATGTCTAGGCACGTGAGCAGCGCATATAGGTCGATCTCAAAACGGACGCCATCCGAGGCGGTATGGCCACCAGCTGCCGATAAGTTGTCTGGCGGAGAGTACTCATAGGTTTCAAAGGCAGAAAGAGGCAGATATGCTTGTGCTATCGCCAACAAAATGAGTAAAGTCAGATTCGTGATAGGCAAAGATAGGCAAGGAGCTGAAGAAGACCAACCAATTAAACTTCTAGCTTCCTCGACTAGAATGGTGAGACCGGCTGACAGAATGTCCACAGTAGCGCGCTGGTGCTGGAAAAGAGCTTTCAGATCAAAGCAATATCCCGCTTTACGTGCTCTGCCATCTTACTGTTCCGAAATTGACGCCTCGAAGAACAGCCGCGATATGTCGGATATCATGGGCTGTGGCTGATAATATCTAACGTACACGTCAGAACTCGTGGTAGCCAAAGAGACATATCACTCACAGGCGTCGATTGTTGAGAGAGGGATTGACTGACCATCTGTGCTAAGCTGTCACGTGGTACAGATAACCAGTTGAGATCTGAATTGCAATTGTCTCATGGTTCGTAGGTACAAATGTTTCAAAGATTACAAGATATCGATTCATCCTAACGCTTGCAATTTCGAACCACATCCACATAGTGGACCGGGCCTGAAAGTATTGTTGGCTCATATCACACTCCGAATATAACGCAAGCGATACTATATATATATTGCCATATTATCTATAGCCAGAGTAGCTTTGGACTGTCCATCTCAGAGTTTACCGTGAAGCCGAACATGAAAAAGAATGTCGGAGTTTGCGTAATGTGTGTAAGTTGAATAGAGCGAATACAATGAGATAGCGAAAGTAGAGATAATAGAAAGTGACTCCAGGTCTGTACAGAAGAAACGAAAAGGTCTATGGGCGAGCTGTTAAGACAAGTATGTGAGTGGCATATCTACGAACAATGAATAAATGTGACTTACAAAGCTGTTCTTTCCGGTAGAACCAGAAGTAACCAACAACAACAATAATTTGGCATGAAAGCGCAATCCAGAATGGCCAATTCGCCATTGGGCTGCCCGTGAGACCCTCTGTAAAAGATTGTGAGTAGAGATGATTGAAACATTGAAGGACATATACATACGAGAGAAGTCCCATTTTGAAGCATCGGGGAAGACAGTGCCAGGACCGATTCGGTTAGGGGCAGTAGCTCGAGCCACCATCACACAGATACATCCAATCACTTGAGCGAAGGCAAGGGTGGCGCAGACGTGGAGACGAGAAAGTGTCTGGAGGAGGATCAGACCAAGACCAACACCTTGGATTGCGTCCAGCACACCGAGCCACAACCAGAGAGAGGTACCAAGGTAAGGTCCAGCGTCCCCGGCCCAAGGAATGTACAACGCCAGGGAGGAAGTTCCCCAAAGCATTTGACACCATCTAGGAGCGCCGAGTCCAACAGCAAAGACGGGAAGGAGCCACGTGTGAACCTTCGCGAAGTACGTGAGGATGAACAATAGTGCACCCCAAACGAAGACGAAGAACACGATGACTAATGCAAGAATTGCTCCTTTTGAAATCGGTGCCGACCATAGGAATGACCAGTTGCGACCATAAGGCTATTGGTGGACAACAATTAGTCAGATTCCAACGATCCAGATACATGCATACTTACTCCGCTCAACCAATAGTTACGGAGGATTTCAGATCCCAAGAACCACAAGACAATCTTACGTCGGAATAGTGTCTTCAAGAAGTTGGGAACCGCTGGAGGTACTTGTCGATAATACTCTAAAAATCTTGATTAAGTTGCGAGCATAATAGAGTGAGAATGTTAAGACACACCTGGAAGACCCCATTGGAGGCAGTACGCAAATACGAGAGACATGATTGCAAGAGGCCACAAGATGAGAACGATCCACCAAGGTGGTGCAGAGCCAGGTTTCGCGCCGTTAAGCTGATGGCCCCAGTACCATAAAGCAGCGACCCATATTTGCTGAGATCCCTGGACGATACAAGCACGCATACTCCAAACCTCGGTAGCAGCACCGGCTTCTTCACCGAAGTTGAGACCAAAGTAAAGGAAGGCGGCGGCGGATGCAACTGCATAGGACCACGTAGCGGCACTGGTTAAGGCCTTCTGGGCTGGCATGAAAATTGAGTGCACCGAAGGCAACCCAACCATGAAGAATGCGAGCGCGAAGAAAAGCCATGGGATAGAGAGCACGTAGACGGAGGGCTTGTAGCGGAAAAGAGTGTACCAAACGATGGATGCTGCGAGGAAGACACCACTAAGAACGTAGAGTTGTAGGTCTTCTTGCCAATTTTGACCGGAGAGCAGGGTGATTTGGAAACTTGTTGCACCCAACATCTGACCCATGGCGATGATAATGGTGTAAAGCGGCCATCCTGCAATCTCGCGCTGCATAGCAAGCTGAAGACCGGTCATTTGAGTTTCAGGGGGTCCGTTGGGTAGAGGGCCATTGTAGTCATTCGGATCAAAGGCAGTACCTGGTGTACGAGGGGTCATGAATGAAGGTGCTGGTAGAACATCATCAGACATAGTTGACAACCACTAGAAATCAAGGACTTACAAGAAGGTCGAGAATCATAGCCACCGATAGTTGGAGAAGGAGTACCCCAAGTAGAATCACGATGGGATCGTATACTCATTGCACTACTCTCCATTTTCTCCTTCTTTACTTTGTCGAAGAAAGCCTCCTCGGATTTGACCAGGAATTTCTCAATGCAAAGATCACCCTTGGAGTTCTCTGCTGTAAGGCCTTGAAGCTTCTCGACGAACGCTTGCGCGACACCGCCATCAGAGTCAGTGAAAGACGCGATAGCCTTGTTCAATGGTGATGCATTGTGTTCATCCATGATCGAAGTGATGGATTCAACCGATGATACGCGGGAGTGGGCGCCGAAGGGACGAGTAGGAGCAGGATTGCCCTCGAGGAATGGATCTCCGACATGCTTATGGTCTTTGGCAATGACCTTATTAGCCCGAGCAAGGAAGTCACCATAGTTTTGATTGGGATTGGTAGAGCGACTGTGGTCCGATGCATACTCATCCTCCGAGACGTCAGTTTGGAACGACTGTCGTTGTCCACGGAAGCTAGTATTGGGGACGCCGAGATGTTGATTAGGATTAGATTCATTGTTCCATTGCCCTCGTCCGGAAGCGGTGGTGCGAACGCTCCTTGCATCCCAATCCGGTTGTTGAAGTTCTGCCTTTTGTTCGGGTGTCCAGTCGTGATTGTCCATGCCAGCGATTGGTTGAGAGCCTGAACCATCACAGTCTGCAGCGGTAAATGCCAAATCACCAGCTAGGCCACGGGAGGTATTGATAGACCTGCGGTGGAAATCTTCCGTCTTTTGCCTCCATTCGACGACAGGGAAACGTTGCACGGCGGAACGAGCACGAAGGATAGCACGTTCCTCTTCTGTGGATTTGAGGGCCAACTTGATCGTCTTGGTGAACTGAGACAACATGTGTTCGGTAGAAGTAGACTCGACAGGGAACCACTAAGTATATGTAGTAGCATATGAGAAGGTGATCCAATAGGCCGTATAGCGAAGGTACTTACCCAACCAGGCATGAGACCAAGACCACCCAAACGAGATCCAACACCAAGAGCACCTTTACGACCAAATTCGACAGCGACGAGACCGAAGGGTTCATCACGAGATGGAATCAAAGCGAAATCAGCTCCAGAGAAGAGGAAAGGTGGGAGAGCAGTGAACTCGGGCTTGGAGAAGACGCGATCCGGATACATTTCCATGAGACGAGCGAGCTTCTCGGCGGCAAAGCGACCATACAAATCAATGACGGGACCGACACAGATGACTTGGACCGAAGGTTTCTTGGGAAGGCTAAAGGAGACACCAGGGTCAATGAGTGGACTAAAATATTACGAAAGTGGCTTACAGAGCTGGCAAGACGTCCGCAATCACATCAACACCCTTCTGCTTGGACCAACGACCGACGAAGACAAAGAGATCAGCATTAGGATCCTGCTTGATTCCAGCCCATTCTTGTGCTTGACGTTTGTGTTCAGGACGCTGAGCTTCGGCAGCTTGGTCAATCTGAACATCGGTGGCCTTGAGTGGGTTCTCATCAAGAGCAGCAATATCGGAAGGATCTACAAGACAGAAATGAGTAATGGACAAAAGGGTAAACTTTTGTTGCCATACCAGGATTAGGAAGCGAGTCGACGTGCTTGAGGGTCCACAGAGCAGGATAACGTGCCCATGATCGTTTACCGTACTGTGGAGCGAGTCAGCATAATGAGTTTCAGTTGCAAGACGGATGTTCTTACCTTATCAGATACACCAGCAACACCGATAGACTTCTGGTGAACACTAATGAATGATGCAGCGGCGTGAAGCAAGTTGAAGGTGTTTCCGAATTGGACGTACTATACAACATTTGTGAGACAAGGCTATCAATCATTGGTTTAAAGTCAACTTACTTTTGTGCAGACTTCCTTGCTGAGATTGAACGCGGAGCAAACTTCCTTCATCTCTTCCTTGGTACGAAGTGGCCATAAACCTTGGAATTCGGCATTGTGGAGGGAAAGACAGGCGGGCAAGACCTTTGGAAGAAGGTAGAGGGGAGCCAAGGCACCGTGATAGTCTACAAAAGACATATCAGTATCGCATTATCCAACTACAGCCCAAGACACTCACCGTTAATGTGATAGATATCAATAAGCGGGTACCTCTTGATAGTAGCAGCAATAGCCTGATTCCAAGTTGAGTAGAAGATAGCAGAGGACAGATCGTCCATTCTCGCTGGATAAGGATCTGCCTTGGTTTGAGCCCTGAATACTGGAGAATCCAAGATGACGTAGGTAATGTTGTCCAAGACGTGAGTCTCCACTTCGATGAGGTATGGCTCGCCGAAAATGATGACTTCAATAGGTTCCGCAGGGTCACCAGCAGGATATTCAAGATCCTTGACCTTCGGTACAACCCAAATAAGGTCGACGTCGGTCATTGCTTTACCCATAAGAGAGGACATGACACCAAGACCACCAATCCTAAAGACAGCCATCAGTAAAGAAGGGTAACAGAACTAGGTGAAAATAGACGCACTTGACTTTGAGCTTCCAATCGATAATTTCGTATTCAAGAGTTGCGATCAACACCTTTCTCCTCTTATTTGGGTCCTCAGGCCATCCAATGATTTGACCATTGTGCTTGTGACCACCGAAGAACTTCTCGCCCACAGGTGTAGAATCGCCCTTGTCTTTGAGAGATCCAAAGGCAGCACCAAGAATAGGGAAGTAGCTTGTAGGTCCTCCGCCTCCGCTTGGCTTCATACCAAATTCATTGTGTTTGATTCCGTAGAATGACCACTTGAAGATCAAGACAGCGAGGGTGGCAGTAATGATAGGAATGGACAACAAAAGCGCATACATGATAGCACCAACGATGGAGTGTCCACGGGGTTCGAGGTACCAGTCGTTCTTGTGATCATCGACGACCAATGCCCAAGAGAGATAAGGCCAAGGAGGAGCAGACATGTTGAGGTAGTTTGGTGCAGCAGAGTTGGGTGGTAATCGGTCCATACGACCATCTCCATCAGTGTCTCCGTAGAAGAAATCGTCGTATCCGTAGACGTTCAATTGGACGTAAGAAGGCCATGTCGCCATGATTTCAAGTTCCCACTTGCCGTCATCACGGTGGCTCATCTGAGAATTGATACCTCTGTCGAAACCCCAAGTGTTGAAAGGTCCACGAGCCAAGAACTGAGGAACACGACGAGGCTTGTTGTAGTTGTAATCGGAGTGGACGATGTGCATAGCCGAGGAGGACTTCTCACTCCAGTCTAAATTATCGAGGTTGGGTAAGAGACCACAATGGACACACGAAGACATGTGAAGAGACTTACATTGCATCATGACGTGTGCACCATCCCAGAACATATCTTCTGCCTTGTCAAATCTTGTCTCTGGAATTGTGGTAGCGGGCTCCCAAGCAGTCCAGTCGCTCCAGTTCTTGCCAAAGTCCCAAGAGTATCTGAACATGTCGGCACCATAGGCTTGATGCTTGAATGTGAACTTGCCATCGGCATACTGGAACGCATCCTTGTCGTAGTCATTATCGGGGAAGACCATGACGTTACCAGCAAGACCTTTACGAAGGAGAAGATGATCGGTAGCCTATAACGGAATCCATCAGTTTACTTGTCCACAATTCAGTCAAGTGGATTACTTACTCCAGTGTTGGTGGCACCATCAGCAGTTGGGATATTATTAATGGTCAACCTCAGAACACCATCAGGAACATTTTCCAAAGTCGCCTGCCATCTCCAAGTGCTGCCAGTTGCACTACCAAGAGATGGACGAGGTGGGTTGGTCAAATCCATGCATTGAGCGCTTCCTTGCCTGATATTGGGAATACCACCAAGTCCACTTGAGCTCATGTCGAACTTCAAGTTACTGGTAATCGCGTCACAGTTCATCTTCTGATTGAACTCGAATGCGATGTCGATCGTGGTCCTATTAGCTTGATCCTCCGTAACCAAGATCCTGTGATCATGGCCAGGCTCAAATTTGGTGAGCGCGGGTGGTGGTGGGAGCCATGTGTCCTTTGGAACGTAAGCCTTGTAACTGTAGGGTTCCATCGTAAGACGGGCGACGCAACCAGTGAAGGGTGGTCCTCCGTTTTTCAAGAACGAATCTCCCGATTCCGCAAGGGTGAGCTCATCGAAGGGATAGAAAAGATTCTTGACTTCAGTCCCAGCAGGGAAAGGAGACGACATCCATTCTGTCGGGTCCATACAGTTCTTCTCGTATGTCTTGGTGACGTTCTCATTGGTATACAACAACCAAATTTGAGGGGAGGCAGTCATATTCTGTCCAGCTTCGGCGAGAGGAGATCGAGTAACGAGATGCAATCCGACTTCAGTTTGAACCTTGTCGGAACCTGGGAGCTGAATAAAACTGGTGAAGTTGGCACGTTTGACCAAGTTGAAACCGTCTTGGAGAGAGAGGTAGTTGCGACGAAGGAAGTGGAAGTGAGCCATTTGACGACGAGGAGCAGATGTTGGATCGAAGTGATCGAGAGAGTTCCAGTCATCCATGCATCCCAAGATACCGTTTTGGAGAGGCATGTTGAAGTACTGTTCAGAACCGAGTTTGTAGCAACCGTGACGCTGCCAGGCAATGGAATCTGTCATGGGTTGACGACTATGGGAGTGACATTAGGCTGAGTTCACTACCTGGTTGCAATTAGGTACTTACCCGAAGAGATAATTGGAAGCACCGTTATCAAAGAGGTAGAAGGCTTGCTCTTCTCCATAGTACAACAATGGAATACCCGGCATGACCAAGGTGGTGATGAAGGTTCCCAACATCAATCGCTCTGTTCCGTTAACCAAGCTGGGCCATCGGAAAATATCGAAGTTGGTCATTCCGTACATGTGACGGGGATCCACCAATCCAGTGTTGTAGTTGAGGAAGTCGTTGTTGATGAAGATTTCGTTCCATGCAGCCACCACGTCGACGTTGACATCGTAGGCAACATTCAAGTTACCGTCCATTCCCAAGAAACGAGCGAGAGATCGATAGATGGAGTAGTGGAATGCGATCGCGTCCAGACCAATATTTCCAACATCACGAAGGAAGTATTGAGCGTCGGAAGGTTTGGCTTGCGCTGCGGCAGTGTAATTGAGAGGCTTCTGGGTGTATGTACGACCACGACCGATGTAGAGTGATCCGAAACGATCACCACCAGTAACTTCACCAGGGATGAAGAAGTTATTCTTTCCAACCTCGCCTGCGCATTTGTGGGTATGCGTGGTCCAATCAGCGAGCGCCTGTACGGTCACTTGAGTGGCCTTGTCAATACGAATTCCATCGAAGTCGAGAGCCTTGATTGCGAGGCAGGAGAATACTTGAATCTTCTCCATGACAGCGGGTTGCCATTCACGAAGACGATCTTGCACGGAAGCGAATTTGGACAACTGACGTTCGTCTAAAAACGAAAATTGAGTATGTGCACCGAACAACCTCGCGTAAAATGCTTACAATCTGGATGGACACCAAAGGCTTCCATATCACCGTATTGATCGAACTCTGAAGCGTAGCATCCATCGTATTCGACATGCGCAATGTTTCCATCCTGCTCCCAGAAGACGGGCATCACGCAAGATGCGTTGCGCTCGTTGCCGATTTTGAAGTCCTGGTACTCGTCGATGCCCCAGGGAGCATACTTTGGATGTTTCCACACTGCGTTGTATTCTTGAATACGGTAGGGTGCGGAAGAGTTCAAAAAGCTGTGGGATTTCCAAAAATATTTCACGTAAGAAATCCATAAGAAAGCCAAGAAAAAATAATTTAGATCAGGGAACGTACCCTTCGAAGCCAATAAAGTCACCCATAGTTCCGACTGTGAAATCCACGATGAGATACATGCCACGAGCGTGAATTGCATCAATACAGTGCCGCCAATCATCGACAGTACCCCAGTGAGGATCAAGAAGCGAGAAATCAATAGCCGAATAACCTAGAGAAACGTGTTAGATACAGCTCGGAGAGTACCAAACGACGCGAATACTTACTGTCTGCTTGCCAAGGCATGTTCAGGAAAGGAGTACCAGCAATGTAAATTGCACCAATGCCCATTCCAGCGAGGTAGTCCAAGTGAGTCTCGAGACCTTTGAGATCACCGCCGTAACGGAAGTTGACTTCTCTGTAGTCATTTTCGAAAGGAGTTTTGAAGAAATCGTTATTTGAGGGATCGCCATCTGCGAACTTGTCTAGGAGAATAGTATAAGTAGGGAGTGCACGCCAGTTTTCAGGCGAAGGAGTCCATTTTCCACTTGGTCGTTCAGACTGATACTCGAGCACGCTCTGAGCATTCTTGTTGATGTTGAGATTCCAGGGAGCGAGCTCTTCTTGGTATCTCATAGCGTTGACAGCAGTGGAAAGTGCGAGCGAGACGAGTAGCGAAGTCGCTGCTTTCCACCGCGATACTCGCCGCGATGGGCGACGCGAATGGTCCATGGTTGTGGACAGTACGATGGAGAAAAAGAGTGATTTCTGTGGAAAGAAAAAGTAAAAAAAGAAAGAGGAGAGTGAGAGGAAGCGGGAGTGAAGAAACACTCTTTTGGGGGATTTCGTTACTTTCTTGACCATTGTCGGAGTTTAGATTTAAGTCTCCGACTAAACCCCCGCATTATACACTCGCTCAGTCACGAATCGCCGGAAATGGACTGCAAACAATCAAACGCCTCATTTATATTTCATCCATAAAAAAAAAACAATGAAAACATGTCTTATTATCCCTCCAGTCGTCGATTTC
>WSUA01000001.1:36058-89147 GCA_019633455.1 Tulasnella sp. 419 | reverse complement strand
CGTTGTCTCTCCGGTCGTCGTCTGAACCCTATAACTGACCACAATAAGCGAGTCCCCTCCTCGAAAAGGCAGTGCAAAAGCATCTTCTACTGTAGTAACTCTGCGGATTTCCTTCACTACCGAATTTCACATTGAAAAGCCTTCAAAACTGACTAATCCTCCCAGCGGTAAAAATTCGCTGCTGTCAACATCACTCGCCACACGAACTTCTTATGAGATATTGCCGTAAGGGCCCTCAGAGCTGGAAATTACCGTCGTGGTGCCTGTCGTGGGGTTTGTTCCATCAATGGAGCGCAGCTAAAGCGGGTCATATACACCGCTGCTCATTTCACGTTACCAAGAACGGAACAAAAATAGTATTCCCAAGAATTCTTAGCTGCTTTCGCCAGATCTTGGCAGAAAGGGAACCGGAATAATGGTTCAACATGATCGAAGGCGTGCGAATGTGCACTTTTTCTCTACTCCATCTCCGCCTTCGGACCGAAATTATCGAAGAGTCAATTTACTCTCGAATTTTCACTTTATTCTTTAGCAAAACTGTCGTTTATTCCAAAGGTTTCCAGGCGGGGCCTGTGGAGCTGCCAGGTTCTAATATCGCCGCACAGGCGCATCATCTCTTGGAGTCTGCAATTTTCTGGACCAGGGAACATGTCTTCATTGCATACCAACGCCGATGCATCATCATCAAAAGTACCTCCACCCATAGAAGTTCCACCAGGGCACAAACTCTATACCGAAAATCAAACATCCATCCTGTTGGCCGATGCACCCGATGCCTTCTTAAATCCCGCTCAAGAATTCAACAGGGACCTGAGTGTGGCTTGTATAACGACCTGGTCCGAGCAAGCAAATGAAGCTAAAAGACAAAAGTGGCTGAAGAAGCAGGAGAAAAAGAAGGCTACCGATCCCAATGTCGAAGAGCCAAAGTCAAAGAGGTTGAAAGGTGAGCAGAGTAGTCGGAGCGACTTACATCCCTTCGGGGCGCTTAACGGCCGGGTTGCATAGATGACCCGGAAGGGTTGGCAACAGGATCGGAGCCGTCGAAGCAATCAGATTCCATGGATGTGGACTCTAGACCCAGCGAAAATGTACCATTAACATCTCAAGCAGAACCAAAAGTTGGTCGTCTTTTATGATCCTCTCAAATTCGCATCTTAACACAATCATGACAGTACTATCCTCAGACATTCATTCTCCTGGAAGCTCTCTCAGCAACAGGTCTAAGAGCCATCCGCTATGCTAAAGAAATACCTCTTCTCAAGTGAGTTCCCATTCTCTCTCATATTAAACACCGGCGTTAACATGACCCCAAGGTATGTCATAGCAAACGACCTTTCTCCAGCAGCCATTACAGCCATGAAGCGCAATGTCGAGATTAACGGGCTTGCGCCACCTTCGGCAGAGGCAGAGAGTGGCAAATCTACTTCGGACGCCGCATCTTCGAGCGATCCGACCCCAACGGCCAAGAAGCTACACTTAGGAAAAGTCAGGATCAATCAGGGCGATGCATGGTAATTTTCAAATTACTAATCCCAAAGGAAAGCCAATCACTAACCACTTGATTAGTGATTTGATGTATTCACATCGGTCAGAGAAAAATCGTGTTGACGTGGTCGATCTCGACCCGTATGGAACAGCCGCCCCCTTCATGGATTCGGCCATCCAGTGTATCAGGGACGATGGTACGCGTCACATTTAATAGCATATACTCGCAACGATGCTCATCCCTGTGTTAATAGGACTGTTATGCGTGACATGTACCGACACCTCAGTCTTAGCCAACAACAATTATCCGGAGAAATGGTATGCCCTCTCCGCAGATCTCCACAGGGTAACAACACTCACTCCTATTTTATTAAGTTTTGCTAATTACGGTGGTGTGCCCGCCCGAGCGGAGTACTGCCACGAAATTGTACGTGATATAGCCCACCCGTGTAACCCGGATGGGATCATCACCACTGACAAATACCAATAGGCTCTCCGTCTTGTCCTTCACGCGCTTTCTACAACAGCTGCTCGCTACGGCAGATACGTCACTCCACTCCTATCATTATCTATCGACTTCTACGTTCGGCTCTTCGTGCGCATCCGCACAGCCCCAATCGAAGTGAAGAAGGCGATCTCGTAAGTCTCACTCATTTATTTATTTCCCATTAACAAAGGGTAAAACTCTGATAACGCGCATAGTAAAACTGCGATTTATCATATTTGCACTGGTTGCCAAGCTTTCCATGCTCAGCCCTTGGGAAGAGTGGTCGAGAAGAGATCAGCCAATGGGCAAGTGAACCCACAATTCAAGACGTCTGCTGCCGACCAGAACTTCAATGGCGCATGTTCCGAATGCGGATCGAACATGCATCTTGCTGGTCCTATGTGGTCTGGCCCATTGCACGATAGACCCTTTGTAGCCAAAGTGTTGGAGCATGTTAAGAACAGCCCAGACAATTACAAGTTCTCTAATCGGATGGAAGGCATGTTAACACTTGCTCATGAGGTCAGTGTTTTCAATATTCAACATATGACTTAAGTTCATGACCGTATTCAGGAGCTCGAAACACCCTTTTACTTCACGCCTGCTCACCTTGCAAGTTTGTTTCACACCACTTGCCCTCCACTAGACGACGTAGCGTAAGATTTCATATCATTCTGGTCATGCTGTCTATCTGAGCTTTAATTCTTCAATTTATTGTTATCAGATCGGCTCTTCTTCATGGTAATCATTCGATCTCCCGCTCACATGCATGTGCAGGCTCCCTGAAAACAACAGCTTCACACCGCCAAATCCATGATATATTTAGATCGTGGATCACTGATTATGATCATCCGGTCGCAGCAGCCCGGATCAAAGAAGGAACTCCAGTGAAAAATCTGTTGGCAAAAACATCCGAGTGCGTCATGTTATGTTGTCGTAGATTGTCTTTCACTAACCTAGTTCCATTGGTAATGCAGGACGAAAGCTAACTTTGAGAAGCATCCTCTACTTGCTACTGCCATCTCGAACAATAGCAGTAAAGTTAAGTTACTGCGCTATGCCATCAACCCTCCCAATTGGGGCCCTGGATCAAAACCTGATAACCCAAATAAGAAGGACGCTCCTTCAGGGGGGCGCAAAAGGAAGCGGGGCGACGAAGATGCGAAAGATACTCAAGAGAATGCCAAGACGGAAGAGAAGAATGATACAGTGCTTGAATAACTTCATTTATCGTGATCTTTGCCTAGACCCTTTGTGCCCGAATTCGTACTGCATTTCGTATCTACTAGAGAGTTATACTTATTGCAAAGATGTTGATTGAAACCTCAATCTCGCCAAACCAGCGAATGTACACCATCAGCGCGCAAGTAAAACATGATATTGAGACTATATGCAGCGGAGGTAGAACAAAATGAAGAGTGAAAATTATTTACAGAGGCTGAATGAAGTCTGACGAAGGTGGAATATGAAATCCATCCATGATGGGTGAAAGATCTAATCGATGAGCGAGTAGGGTAATTATGAGATTCATACAAACTAAGAGTGTCGCCCTTAAGGTGCTATGAAGTGTGAAGACATAAAAGAGGTGACGTTCCGCTGATGTCGTTTCAATGCCTGCATTAACTGCCATGAGAGACATGATGTCATAGTACATCTCCGATTCGATTGTGGAAATCGCGCATCCAAGGACCCCAGCAAAATCCTAAGAGGAACTGGCAGAGTCGCTTGGTAACAATGGCGCAGTAGCCACCAAGTCAGGGGTAGATGGTAGAACCTTGTATGCCTCTTTTACGTTCCCAACTCCACTTTCACGGGTAGCCAGCGATACTGAATCAGTCTCTTCCTCTTCATCACGTCCTCTCATAGCGTTAGTTGAAGCCAAGAGAGAAGAGATGAATACGGGCTCCTCTGACGATGACACCGCAGGAGTCGCTAGTGGTGGTGAATCGCCAGCGGATGAGGAGGGAGCTGGCCCCTTGGAAAGGCCCGAATTTTGCTCATGAGGTGGAGAGGGAGAAGCAGACCCCGCTGGAGTAAGCGCTACAGCTGGAATATGTCCTCCAGGCGTTGGAATGTCTACGGCAGTCTCGGCCACGCCTTGTACTCTCGTAGGTAATCTTTCCTCTTCACCCGCACTGGGACTAGGACTCGGACTCGGATTGGAAGAGCCTTCTGCCGCAATGGATGCCGATGGCATATCCTCCTGCAAGATGGATGGAGAGACAACCACAGGAAGACCTGAAGAAGATTGCTGTCGACGTGCATCATTTTCATTTGGCGACCCTGAGTCAGCACCAAGAAATGCTGAAGCTGTGGATGCTGCACCTGTAATAGCAGACGCTAGAGCGCCTGAAAACACGTGAGCTGAGGTGGATGATGATGATCGTGACCTAGAGTGGGAGTGCGAACGAGACGAAGATGTCGTGGCTGGAGGTGGTGCCAGGTGACTTGATGAGGCATCTCGTTGAGTCGGTGAGTCCGACTCTGTGTGGGGGAGGCCAATGGCCATTGCAATTGCAGCCGACGCATTACTGAGCGGGGAAGGAACTGTTGGGATGTGGGATCTCCTACGGGGAGAGCCGGAAGCGGTAGATGATACACTCGGAGATTGAGAATGCCGCGAAGGCATGTGAGATGTATCCGGAGCAGAACGACTAACCACAGGAGAGGGTTCATTACGTTGCTCCGTACCGGTGGTAGAATTTCCAGGTTGTCCATCCTGTTCACGACGCTGCTGATCTCGCTGTCGTCGTTGTTCTGCTTCATGTTCAACCAAGGAGAGTCGCATGGCTTCCTGAAGTAACATCTAATGTAATAGCTATTAGTGAACACCGAAACATTCGATTGCTCTAGATTTGTTACCTCCTCCAGATCTTGTCCAGCAAGTCCAAGGCCCATAGAGTTGAGAAGTTGTCCTAACTCACCCCCTGGGCCATTGTTCTGATGACGTCGACGAGATCGACGACCTTCGCCACTTCCTTCCCCGTTACCTTCTCCACTGGTAGGAGTAGTGGCATCACCAATGGGATGTACTCTCCCACTTGTAATACCAACAGGTATAAGCCGATCTCCAACTTGCCTCATAATGATTCTACGGTTCGCCCGTCTAGCAACCGCAGCCTTCACAGCATTCAATTTGGCCTCCCAATCTGGCCGAATCTGGTCTGTTAATTGTGGAGATCAATTTTTCAACGCATTAGAGACGACAGGAACCGCATGTATCTCACCTATAGTGACAACTTCCGGATTGGTATGACTGGCACTTTTGCGACGAGCAGCATTGAGCGCAACAGCGTCACCAGAAGACGATCCTGGTTTTGAAGGATCCAATCTTGATATTAGAACGGGCTGATTTACAGAAATATGTCAGCCGGTGCCAAAGTAATGGTTTCGAGGTCAGGGTATAGCAATGATGTAGTGTGGGGGGATCGCAGCATCGGAGAGACGATTGATAACAAACACGTACTGAGCCATCACTACCGATTCCAGCCCTCCAGGGAGGTGGGGTGTAGACCACGCCAAAGTTCTCCTGGACACAATACGGACAACATGCGGGTTCCGAGACCAAGTGTGTTGGAGTAGGTTCGTTCCGTTTGATCTGGACAAAGCACTCTGTGCATATTGCCTGATCACAACATCTTGAATGGTTTATATATGGCGGGAAATACTATAAGAGGGTTAATTGGGGAGGTAGAGGTGAGAAATCAAATTGGACGGGGGTGATGCCAAAAGCCGAGACATACCAAGAAACAAATGGGACATTCTACAGCCCCTCTGTACACCTTTGCCTCTGAAAGTCTTAATGGCTCCTTTCCGACAGCCTTTGATGACCTTGATGAGATAGAAGATCTGGTGACTGATGGTTGAACGGAGCTGTGGTCTGGAGTGGTGGGAGTTTGAGGTAAATGTGAATGACCTTGTTGCTGCTGCTGAGGTATCTGTGGAGGAGGTAATTCCTTCCTAGCAGCCAAGATCTTTTCATCATCCCAGCCATCGTCGTAGTCTTCGAGTGGACGATAGAAGGGAGCCAGCTTCCTGTCAACGATGAGTTGACCCACGACGGCATGATTCCAATCTTGGGGTCCTGTGTAGACTCCCTGAGGAAACAGCGATCCAAAGTCAACTGTATCTTCGTGTCTGTCTTTGCTGGATGCAGTGTTCCCCATCTTCTCGTTGGGTGGCGTTCAGTCGTAAAAAGTCAATCCACACTAACAGTAGTAGGTGGGAGACAAGCTGAATTCCAACTTCGACTGGGCTGGGGCCTCGGATTGTGATATAATCACCACTCCGCTGACGTAACCACAGCTTATGGGTCTAGGTAACCGGTCTTGTTGCCCACAGCATGGCTGGTAAATATCGCTACAGAAGTGTACATGAATTACTCCTCAGTTTCACCGCTACCCTGCCTCCTGGACACCAGCATTGTTTTCAATGACTTCCTACTGCTGCGGGGTCTCCATCTCATCCGTCCTTCTTTTCTCTGCAGCCAACCTAAGTCTAAGTCTGAGTTGTGTACGCAGCTGTGCTTCTTTCTGACTTTGCGAATCAGAACTCGAGTCATTGGCCGCATTAAGCTGCGTTAGTTTTTCAGCTTCGAGTTTCTGCAGGAGTTGCCTTTGCTGATCATCCTCGATTAAGGGAGAGACATTTAACCCGGAACCTGTTGCATCAAGCCTCTGAGTCCGTCCTATTTCTCTGACTTCTCCTTTGCGTCGGGCAATCAACTCGGCTCGAGTCTCGTCCATAGCTTCAGATATGGTAGGTGATGGAGTTGGTCTCTGACCTAGTCTCTCCGATATCTCTTGGGTGATAGCATGTGGATCCGACATCCGAGCTAAAAGAGATGGTCCATGATTAGCCTCCAGTGCGTCGGGGTTAGAGTTTTCTGCTTTAACTGTAGCTCGTCCTTTGATCGTCAGTCCACCGCTGGACTTGGTAGCCGTCAAACTAGCTCCCTTGATAGAAATACCACCTGCGAGCTGTTTACTGGATCCTTCTAGGGGTAGTGTCTCAGATTGATTGTCTGGGCTAGGATCCACCTGCATCCTAGATGAGTCCGAGGACCCGACTGTAATGAGATCTATGACGGCCGGCGGGTCCATTTCGCTCTGCTCCTGCACTTCACGTCTCGTAGAGGGTTCATCAAACGCTGAAGTAGCAGAATTTTTAATCTCTGACGCTTCTATTTCGGTACCGCGCCGTCTGGGCGACCCTAAAGAAGGTGAAGGTCTTCTTGACGTAGAGCTCCGTTCACGACGAGATTCAGAGTCATGCCGTGATCCAAAACCAGATCTTCGAGAACCACCACCGCGGACTGAACCGTCTCTATAATCAGTGGCTCTAGCTTTGCCCTTTCTATCCCGCGAAGTCCGATCATGGGGAGCGTACTCGCGTCTATAGTCTTCACATCGCCGAATGTCTCGATCAGACGACATGCTTCGGGATCTACTTCGACGTCTCCTTAGAGGCGAAACAGAGAAATCGCCATCGCGGGGAGAGAAGTCGATAGGACTCTCAGGTTGGTACACGGACCCGCGAGCCTGAGCCGAAGGTGATACCGAGGGCGAGCGACGTGAAGGGATCCACCTGTCATGTGTCGTCCTTGAAGCTGATGGCGACGGGGTATCATTTGGTGTATCGTACTGTATTTGAGATTCGATTTATAAAAGGGTATGCGAGGAGATAAGTCGATTCATGTACCTGAACATTAGCATCATACACATTCAACTCTCTGAAAGGAGAGCGAAGGTAGGAATAAAGTTCTATGAAATAATGCTATATCAGCAATAATCAATTTAGAGTAGCATGAGCCAAATCTGGATTTACCATGGGCAAAATGTTCCGCATTGACCTTTCGACCCACTTCACTATAAGGCATGCCAACATCCAAAAACTCAGACAACAACTTGACGGCAGATTCATGTCTTATGTCGATCGACTTCATCAACGAGATGATGAATGTCATCAAAAACTGACACAAATATTAATCTCCTCATTGCTTCTTCAGTTGAGGAATGACTAACCTCGATGTCTAAATTAGGCCATACCCTCAGTTCACGTCTAATGAAGGCAGTTGCCTTGCTGATGAGATCCGGCGAACTTGCAAATTGTGATGGAGAGGGGTAAGGCTTATACTTGGTGTAGCGATTCGATGCAACGTGCTAAAACACAAATGCACGATCATCAAATACCCCAAGACAAGGTATGAGGTATGATCCGCACCTTTGCGTACAAATTATGTCTGTATACCCATTTTCGTTTTTCAACAGCGCGCTCCAGGGCATCTTGCGCTTCCTGCCCTCTTCTTCCCCAAGCTACTTCCGAGGTTCTTCTCGCGGATCTTCTAGCTCCATCCTCTGACCTCCGAAGTGGTTGCAACGGTGCTGGTGAGGATGAACGCAAAGGAGGTAAAAAATATTTCTGAAAATCATACCGAGAGCGTACATTATGAATTATATACGCCCCTACAGCAGATGTGCACAACGGGCACTACATGACGGAAAATCAAATTCGGGTCAGTATTATGTCAATTTAAGACAGGGGAATTAGAGACGCGCCTTTCGAGATTTAGCTGTCCAAAGCTCCAGACATTCGAAGCAAAATCGGTCATGAAGACAAGTTGGGATAACAGTTCTGTCTACTATGACTTGAAGACAGATAACGCAGTTCTCCTCAGTGTCTGAATCTTCGTCAACCTGATTATTAACCGTGGAAGGGTCAGGTGTAATTTCCAGATCATCTGGTCTTGCTGGTCCCTCAACGGACTCATCATCTGAGCTGGATTCATTTTCCAATTTTAATCGTTTGTTTGGCGATAAGATAGGTGATGAGATTTCTCGCGTGGTCATCTGGTCGAGCACCACAAGCTGGGGTTGGAAAGGTAACAGTGACAAATCGGAATCGAACGGACTTTTCGGCTGTTGCTGCCGAGTCATCCAAGCAAGGTAATTATGGACTCCAATGCTCGACCTCCACCACCTCTCCCAGCCCACGAAACCAAAGGCGAATCCTGTCTAGCATATACTTTTCTGCAGAATCAATTCAATCTCATCCAACTAGATAATGGAACAAGCAACGGTACATCATTATGGCTAGGGAGTCAATGCCTTTCACTTTACCTGGCCGATATAAATTCTGCTCTCCAAAAGAAACTGAAGCATTCCCGCAAAAATGGAAGCGAGCAAAATATCAGGGTCAAACCCACCGCTATTGAATTGGGCAGTGGTGTCGGACTAGGGAGGTTAGTTCGTGAATTAAGCACATTGATCAGTATCTCAGTGGATTCTTAGCCTTGCATTGTCATCTCTTGGATGGGATGTCATAGCCACCGACACACCTTACGTGGTAGCTTCGGTCCTAGCTCCCAATGTGGCTGGGAATCCAATAGATGAATCAAGTTTTACTGGCTCTGTACAAGTCCGAGAACTTGATTGGACTGTCCCAAGCTCCCAATGGACTTGGACAAGTTCTGAATACATCGCACGTCAAGGTGAATCTAACCTTGATGCCCCACAAGCTGGAAACATTGAACACCCGATATTCGACCTGATAATATCATCTGATACTATCTATGACCCGAGACTGGCTGCCCACCTGATTGACACAATCCGGGCATTGGCTCTGAGCTACTGGCGGCGAAGGAAGCGAAGTCCGTTCATATATCTTGCTTTGGAGAATCGGGATCCGGACACCGTCACCGGGGCCCTTCAAAAGGCAAGACGAGATGGATTCTCCGTCAACCGCGTACCCCATGATCAAGTTGCTTCCTCCATAGCCAGGGGTGGAATTAGTTGGGCAGATGATGATTGGGATGATATTGAAATCTGGAAGTTGAGCTTGGTCAGCTCCGAGCTATGTACATAATGGTATCTTAACATTACAAAATTAAACCAAGACGTGCGATGTATCACCTGAAAGTAAGATGATGACAATTAAAAAGTACAGTGAAAGACTGAATGCTAGATGAAGTCAAAATAAACCACGGTCGTGTCATGTGTAGATGGTGTACAGGATGCGCCGTGAAATGCGGGTAATATAAGCTAGAGAAGGCAGTATCGTCCACTGGACCAATACGTTCCTCTAGCTCACAAAATCTAATAGGTGGCCACAGCTGAGGTAGTTCCAGTTAACACTTCCTAGAGAGACATGTGATTAGCCATGCACGTCTTTCATTGATTCACGTCAACATACTTGGGGTGCTGTGAGCCGCGGAGGGGTGCTCCTGAATACCACTTTCGCAAACTCAGAAATGGATTTGCGTCGTGGCTTTCTTGACCTCCTGAAGATTTATGTATTATGTCAGAGAGACGAAAGTTGTCGCGTTCCAGCGATACATACCCTAGACTGGAATATATATTTTCCTTGCTTCCGGGAAAAGGCAGTGGTTCAACATCGGGAGTGCTGGGCCTCGAAGGTTTATGCAAGGACGAGGGAGCACTGACTCCAGATTTTGGGCTCAAAACTGTTGTCCAATCCTGATCAATCGGCACGACATCTTCGATAGTTCTTCTCCGTAACCTAGTGACCACAGGTGAGACAACTTGACCAGAGACAATGCACCTATTATTACCTCGGAGAGCGAACCCGAAGACTACCGGTTGCGAGATCACCAGCTGCTGAGACAACCATTGAAGGCACTACATTGCTCTGCATTTTGTTCTGGAGGGCATCGTTATCGGCCGTCTTTGCAGTCAATACAGGCCTGTCCTTATGAAGTCTTGAACGTGGCTGCAACTTCCTCGCGGTTTGTCGGGGTACAATTCTTTCTACCAATCTATTCATGACCAAATGTGAGCGTCATCATGTGGGGGTGAATATCAATGAGGCTTACACTACATCACTCGTGGCATCCTCAGACCCAAAGTCAGCCTCTTCCCATTCGGTAATCACCGACGCAAGATGGGTATTTGCTTCATACACGGCAGCAAGTGTACTCTTCAGGTCCTTGGGGTGAATGCGTGCAACGGAGGTAAACCTGGAAAAGTCGAGTTAGATTTGCGCAGTTTAGAAGAACACGTGTTTTCCATTAAGCTGACCTAGTTGTTGGACTGGTAGGCTGTGAGGGATTCCATTTCGACCTTTCCATTGATCTATCAGTGGATAGAAAAGCGCGTAGATAACGATTACTCACCTCATTTTGATGCTCTGCTCGCGTTCGGGGGACGAACTGTGCAACGAGGGAAGGGGCGCATGAACAGCTGTTGGAACGACCGCCCGCTCATCTACCTGGGCTGAATAGCCTTTCCTGGGAGCAAAAGGAAGTATCTAGTGGGATAAATTTCTTGTGAGAAGATTCAGCCTCACCGCCCATCATCTGTTGGCGAAGTTTGACCGAGCAGTGGCTGGGATTGGGTCTCATTGGTGCTTGACAAAGCTCCAGGCTTGTCTAATGAGGGTTTGAATATAGAGGATAAAGAGCGTCGCCTTTTTTTCACTGGCGAAGACGCGCCATTTCCAGGATATGTAAGTAATGCCACATTGCTCATACTTTGGTGGTTGGCGGATTAGCAGGTGGAGGGGTTGTTCATGAGCGTGACCGAACAGAGGAGGCTCGGCGCATCAAAACATCACGGCTTGGTGACAGTTCCCGGAGATTAGCCGCCCGGCCATTCCACCACAACAGACCGACAATCAATGCAAAAAGCGGAGAGGTTTTGGAATTGTGTATCTATTACGTCCATAAAAGAGAATTGTACTTTTGAGTCTGTTGTTACAAATGAAAATAAAAAAAACAATCTAGGTGCCATCGCTCCAAACACGAAAATCCCTGCAGTGACGTCTAACTTGTAAAAGTATAGAGATAAAGTCATTGCTTACGAGGAAGTACTTGAATTGTCTTTGACATCTCGTGCACTTCGCCCGACATCAAGCTCAGCCTCTCGGATGACAGCTTCATGAACTGAAGATTTCTGTTTGGCTGCGGTTTTCGGCTTCAATCGGAATCCTGTTTTGATCACGTCATCCAATTGCGGCCAAATTTCGTCAGATGTCGTGCCGGAAAGTGTGACTAGTTGAACAGAAGGGCTAGATTTGTAATATGCAAGTAAGGGGGAAGTCGATTCGTAGAAGGCCTTCAATCGCCTGGCAAATGTTTCCTGTGATAAATTCAGCGGAAGTCCGTCACGGAATGTCAGTCACTTGAGCCCTCGATGTGTATGATAAGATATCAACGCACGGGATTATCATCAGGTCGTCGGGTCAGTGGTTCACCGGTAACATCGTCGAAGCCTTCTACCTTTGGTCTATTATAGGAATAGTTGTAAATTCGGCCAGAAGCGGGATGTATCCAGCGGTCTGCATGGTATGGTAGTGAGCACGGGGAGGCTGTTCGATGGAACATTACGGCAAATACTGACCAGTAATACGGCTAAGAATGACGTCGTCGGGAACATCCAGATGAACAACCAAGCTGAGGGGAGTAGAAGTCTTTGCAAGATGGTGATCTAATAGTTTTCCTTGACCCATTGTACGTGGAAATCCATCGAGAATCCAATTCTATCAGAAGTTTTGATAAATTGGTGATACGAAACACAAGGCAAGAGTGTGTTCAAAACCCACCTTATTGGTTAAAGAGCTCAAACTACTAGATAGGAGTTTGATCATCAAGTCATCCGGCAAGAGACCTGCAGGTGCCGGCATGAGACGCGTATGGAGAACAGCAAAAAACACGCAGGTGAGTTATCCAAGCGGCCGACTAAATCCAGAAGTAGTTCACTCACCGCCTTGAGCAACAATTGCCTCAGCGACCTTGCCAACTTCGGTTTTGTCCTTGATATGTTGACGAAGGATGTCTCCGGTAGACAGGAAATGCATGTCATACTTTTCCATTAACCTTCCACTGAGTGTTCCCTTTCCGCTTCCCTACATGCACCGCAAGCGATTATTGGCCAGATCTCGGTGATGTTGCGAAGGCAACTCACCGGCTTGGCTAACATTAGCATGCGGAATGGTTCGCTGGTCTTGGAAGGGGAAACCGCATCCTTGGAGCTGGGAAAAAAAGACACTGCCTTGTCGGCCCTTCCTGTAGTGGAGATTGAGCGTCGGGCAAAACCATGAATGAGGATGGTTCGTGAGGAAGAGGACGTCGCAACTCGTTGCATCATTATAGAAAGGTGAGGGGAGTAAGAGAGTGAGAGAGTCTAAAGTCAGTCGATTATAAATCCACACAAATAGCGTGAACTCTTTGGGGCAGGGAACTGGAAAATGGAAATTTCAAAGTCGCCTGATATGAGATCACCCCGCACGTGCTGTTTTTCTCGCACGTCACATTGTTGGGGCGGAACCCTTAGGCAGTGTCCGAAAATCCGAAAACGGTTCCTGGTGGCAAATATGCGCAGTTGCAGTTTCAAGTTCAGAGACATCTTGTATTTTTGGTGGATATTGGTTCAGTGATTGCTTTGATGGTGAGGAGATGCAGCTGGGTGAAGGAGTACAGGAGTAGATAATTGTGACAATGCAAGAGAGATAAAGAGAGCCAGCCGACGGCGTTAGTGATGAAGAGAACAGCTACTTGAACCAAGAAACAGGATAGAGAGACAACAACACAGGATAACAGGAGTACACTACTACGGGGATTCCAGTGGATGTAGGGGAAAAGACAGTTTATCGTGGAAGTTCGTGGTGGGGTAACAACTTGAGGGAATCAAAGGAAAGCATAGAGAAATGGAATGCATAGGGGGTTAAGAGGTGGCATAGAGAAGGCTTATTGCCTTCCCGATTGCCCTGAGATGCTGCCACACAGCCAATGCCAGTTCAGCATGGATGAGTTGAAACATCTGAGGACTGAATAAGATTAAAAGAGGATCACAGCGAAGAACTAAAGGAGTGCCTGAGCTCTACATGAGCGATAATGATGATCAGGACAGATACGTACAACTAAACATAATGGACACTTACCGTAGAGATGGGAGACAAAGAGCCCGGCGTCCGAATAAGTTAAGAGAAGGATGCCAACCTTCAATAACCCCCATGGAGGGTAAAATGTGCGAGGAAGAGATGAATCACTTCTTGTGATTACGCATATGTCGTTGAAAGGCTCGTTCAGTCTGGATGGGATTCCTGACAGTGCACTTGTAGGGGCAGGTCCAGAGGCGGTACGTATGAGCATTCCTCAAAGCAATCTCGCGAAGGAGCGGGATGGCATCGAAGTCGATAGGAGAGTCATCGTGCTCGACTGTCCTCAAGAAATGCTGGGCCTGTCCCCTCAAAGCGGTGTCTTCGTTGAGGGTTTGGGTGTTGCACTTCCTCTTGACGATCATGTGGGAGAAGTCCTCGAAATACCATTTTGCATGCTCGATCCCAAGAGTTCTATTGACTACACATTCCGCTTCGTGCAATCCATGAATCTCTCGACGATGACGTTCCATGTCATACTTGTTACCGGTCCTGGAATCGCAAGGATTGAGACCTGTTCCATGTTGAACATACCCGCAGACATGACTCTCCTTCGCCCTGCGTCCTGGAGTACGAGGAGGTGGACCACGGTTCTTCCCTAAGCGAGCACCAGACGAGGTGGTGGGATAAGGAGCGGAGGTAACGGCAAGCCGAGCATTGCTGCTTCGGGTGGCAGAGGCCGAGGTGGAGGCAGGTGCCGAGGAGATTGAAAGTCTATCATTGCGAGCAGCCATGCCACGAGTACGGATAGGACCTGGCCTGTAACCCTGGGCAGATGATGCGTTCGCTGAGGACCAAGCACGATTTCTCGTCTTCGGCTTTTGCTCCTCATAGTCGAAGTCAGATTCATCCTGATCAGACTCGCCAGAGCAGTACTCGTCTGAATCATCGCAAGCATGCTTCCGAGCCGCGGGGCGGGCGGACGTATTTTGAGAAGGGCAGGGAGTCGCAACAACATGGGGTGCGGGCCACGTTTGTGTGATATCCTCCTCGGAGCCTTCCGCATCTAGATCAGAGTCGACAGTCGCGCTGTAGACGAGGATGTTTTGAGACGACTGGGAGGTTTGGTAATTAACCAAGCTTTGCTCAGGAGGCGGGTGAAGGATGAAGTTTGGGTTGATGCAGTGATCGTATTGATGCGCCGGATCCTGGAAGAACATCGGAGACGCAGAATGAACAGGGTGATCATTACGCTGATCGGGAACCATTGTCTGAATTAGATTGTCAAACACTTCATCCCCAGACAAGAAGCTGACAGGCGAAGGAGTTGGCCACGGTTCATTCATATCTTGTGGGCGTGCTAGGGGCGCTATGGACAAGGGTTCGGTTTTTGTGCTGGACGAGGTTACCGTGGATTGTGTCAGAAAGAGAGGCGGATAATCCTCGAGATCAGACCCGCCGTCTCCTTCGTTGAACACGTCTGGCGTCTTTTCTGTGAAGTCGGTGGCTGCTATGGTCTGAAGAGTATCTGGAGCGCCTATAAAGTCATCTTGAAGGCTCTGTTGAGCAATGGAAACAGAAAAATTATGATTAATGTAGGGTGGCGAATTTCGTATAATGGAGACTTACCGAGTCGACGGCGAACCGAGAGTGCCCAGATAGAACGGGATTGTATAGGTGGTCCATATATGAGTGAACACCAAGGTTTTCGGAGTGAATTACGTTTTCGGTGGAAGAGTGGGGTTGGTATCTCGTGGGTGTCGTGTAAGAAGTTGGTTGCTGAACAGGCCCTAGAAAAGGACTTTGTCTGAAATGTCGGTGCAGATCTGAAAACAGGATGAAATAAGGGAAATTGTTCCTCAATCAAGGATGCACTTGTGCTTTGCACTTACTCATATATGGGTAGTTGTCGGAGGGATTGGCCATGTTGGGAAAGAGGGGGTACTTGAGCTTTTTCTTGCTTCGCTCAAGTAATTAGAGAGGCGGTGCTACTCGAATCGCTGAGGCGGTGGTCGAAAGCGATCTAGCAGGTTGGTGGAGTAGAGAACATTGGATGGTAAAAGAGAAAGGGAAGGGACTGCAGCGCCTTTTATGTGGAAAACGCCAGTCGAAAGGAGTCACCACTAAGCGCTGAGGTATGGAACTGCAGGGAACGTGTATGTTTTGGCTTCGTTCGCACGGGCTAACGCGCACCGGCTTTTATGTACAGAACCAAGATTGATTATCGTATCCAGATCTCACATTTTTACTCGTTAAACCCGCTACAAAGCAATGGGTTTGATCGAGAGATGAGGATTGACAATAGGCTGCGCGTTTGGCCGGAACCGCCGGGGTCCAACGCTCGGAACCGATGCTACGGATGCGGCGCTGTTACATGGTCAGGTCAAATACTTTCTAGCACAAAGATGAGCGCGATAAGGCTATCAGATTGGCAACGTAGCAACTGGTGTCGCAAGACCATCGGATGGAGAGACACCGCATCTCTTGTCGCGACGATAACGCTATTGAAACGTGCAGACACATGTTACGGCGAAAAGAACGCGTCATTATTCTATCCTCTCTTCAAGAAAGGTACCAGACCCCCGACATCGTTGGAGAGCGCAAGCGATGAAGAAAAAATATAATAATATTTGGGACACGCGGAGGCTGTGTTTGGTGCTGTGCCTCGTGTCCCGACTAGGAAGTTGTTGAATTGGAAGGTGGGAGACGTTCTGATCATCACATCTGTGGGATGCAATAAGTGGTTACACAAACGCTTTTGGGGAATTGAGGGGAAGGTATCAATGCTGGGGTCCAGGTCCAGGTCGGCAAACGGCATGATGGAAGCCTTGTTGTCCACGTGCTGTCACGCGTGACTGTCTCACGTGAGTGTAACATTTTTGTCTGTTATTCCAAAACTATCCAACAACTACCATTAAGGATGAGCTCGCCGCGTACACCATTAAGGACATCACAGCAGTCTAATTACGGAGACTTGTCATCGTCTCCTTTGAATTCTTCGCCATTCGCTCCTTCTTCACCACTCAATCCATACTCTCACAAAGAATCACTCGGTCAACAAACCAATCGGCGTCCCCCAACGCGTAATGCGCGACGACCCAGCAATTCAAGTCGACCAGTGCAGCCCATGAATCCAACGCTGTTCAAGGAATCCACGTATAATGCTCTTCTTCGCGAGAAAATGCGGGCAAAATGTGCCGCTAGAATGACAAGGGACCGTCAGAGGGCTGTGCGAAAGGCGTCTGGATCAAATCCTGGACATGCAGGATCTTCAAGCGACAGAGACGGAAGTAGTGACATGGAAATGGATGACGATGAGGCCGAAGATGAGGTCGATGATCCAGTGAGCTTACATTGGCTCCACCACTTGTGAATTAGCCGCGACTAATCGCGTTTTGGTTAAGCTCTACCAACGCGTCATGGCTTCGGAAATCCGAAAGCAAATCCATAGAGCGGAGTATTCCTATCAACGACAACTGGGGGATTCCTTTGATCCAGACATTGAAGACTTGGAAGAGTGGGAAGGCGGTGTTCGATTATTTGACGGTAAGTGCCTTATGTCTCATTATGACAAAATCACAATCACTTAAGCGAACCCCTTTCAACCGTGGTTATACAGAACCCGACCCTTCCTATGATGATGACCTAGATGATGAGGATGTGGTGGCTCTCTATGAATCTTATATTGCTGAACTCGAGGAAAACTCCGTGCAAGGGGCTATGTCGATTGATGTTGCTCAACGTGACCAAGTTAATGCTTCAAATCACCCCTCTGTGTCCTCGGATGTGACAATTTCCCGGAATTACTTTCTCAATTCCCTACTTCTCTCCGCATGTCCTAGATGCAACAATTCGTCCCTTCAAGTTGCCGCAAGTTCTCCTGACACAATAGGGTGCAACTCCTGCCAAAGCATATTCCCATTACAAAATATCGCCACATCGTGGGCTTCTGAACATCCGTCACATAACATGTATGTGTTCTCTTGCCATCAAGGAAGACCATGTCTCACATATTTATAATTTCAAGGTCACATCAGCCCGCATGGTCCCTGGATGAAACTTCAGGAAAGGAAATATTATTCCTGTGCTCATCAGTTGAGTGCGAGTGGTTATCCACCCTATGAAACCTCTCAGCAGCTACGCTGTACCCCCTACGCTGGGACCCCGCCCACAATGGAACCAGCACGACTTCTTGTTATTGCCGTGTTCGTTACTGTATTATACTTTCAATTAAGATTGCCGTTCCCGTTTGCCGCCGTCATCCGCCGAGCCCCATTTCCTCCTGATGCCTGCCACAGTTTTACCGTCAGCCAAAATAATATGGATATCTTAAGGTTTTGGGGACCCATGGTTGTGCTCGACAATTTTCATTCTTTGTTGATGCTGAGATGATCGATCCGTTATGCCTTTCACATTCGGAGAATAGCGTGGTAATTCTTTCAACTACCGCCAGTGTACTATTTTCGTGCCCCTTGATGTCGAATAACACTGAAGACCCAGAAGCTTGTCCAGCTTGCAAAATAGTGAGCGAGGATATCTCAGTGGTGAAAGATCAGGATGGCAATTTGATTCGAGGTCTTCGAAGGTGAGCGCTTTCCCCTCGATCTTAATCACAGGGCGATATCCGGCTACCCATCTTTTAAACATGTAACTTTTGAATGAAAACCAGGTGTTTCAATGCTCGATGTCGTGTCAAATGGTATGAAGTCGCGAACTTAGCGCCAACTGGCCGAAAGGAAATCGCATCCGTTCAACTGAGGGCGCCTTCTCAACTCCCAACCCCAATAGACGAGCGATTTGATGTCCCTGAGGTGAACGACTTTATCCGATGGTCTTCCCTGTTATCGATCGCTGATCATCCCATTCTATCAATAGCGTGCAAGCGCTCCCAAATCCAAAAGCGCCTATTCCTCACTAGCATCCTCTCATCCTTCCAGGAAGCCCTCAACGAAGGTCACGCAGGAGACAGTACTGGTTAAGAGAGATGCAGAAGAGTCCTTATTGCCATCGAAAGATACGCAAGGGAATGTCAAAACGAGCACCACCAGCGTACTCAAGCAACGATCTCAAGTTGGTACCTCTGGTGGCAACCGAGACGCTCCTCGTCCAGCCAATAATCATCAAAACGACTCCTCGGATAATGATATGGTCACTGTCTTTGTGAGAGGAGTGGAAACCAGAAGTCTACAAATCCGTTAGTCAGTCTAAATTACTATCTTAAGCAGCGGAAGATCTAAAATGAGTGTTGTCTTTTATAGGTATTCCCGCTTTCTGTGACATCGACGACATCTTCAAAGCTATTCGGAGCAAATCATCCATACCAGTTAATGCTAATGACTTTTATCTGGTTAGAGTCCGTGAAGGAAAGCTACTCCATCCTTCCTGGACCGGCTCACTTCTTGAAGGCGAAACTTTGCAAGCGAGTTTTAGAGTGAGGGAGCCATAACCTTTGTCCATTGGGTTAAGATGTAGTCGCTGCTCCTCGTAGTTTAGGATCATGCCATGAAATGCAATGAATGTTTTATGAATGCCATGGATGAACCCACTGGAAGAGCTTGCGTCGAAACACGGCTTTCTTGCTGCTCCTGAATTTGGCTCGGGTCAAATGGTGTCACTTCTCAGCTTAACAAGGTATACTGTCTGATTCGCACTCGCGCTGGACTAATGCAAACTGCTTGTCATTTGTTGCTCAACGCAGGCTAGCTTTTCTTGGCTTGGAAAACATTAGCTTTTAGACCATGTGGCTGGTATCCGCATCATACTCCGACCATCGACGTTGAGATAAATTTGGAGATAAAGCTATACTTTAGAAGGTCCCGGCATCGCGATATCAACTCAGACATGAGGACAACCGGTGCGATTTTTGTCATGCTGCGACATTGACTATCAAGCACAACCGATTGCTTCATGTGAGATTCAGACCATCTAGAGCTCTTGGACTCAGCATCGCCGGTCCTGAACCCACATGGGCCCTCATAAAGACATACCGGCTGTTGTCGCAAGGACTGTATAGCAAGAGAGGATAAAGCGGTTGACGATGTCTATCACTGATGGGCCTCCTGTGTGTATCATGTCTCACTGCCTTTGATTAACACAAGTTCTTCGGCGTATCCTTTCCTAGCATTGACCATGCAGCTCTCTTCTCATCTCTCAGTACCCATGTGGATTATTTTCCCTGATTCACCGGCTTGAACCGCCTCGTCATTTTTTCCCATTCTCCAGTGATCGTCTAGTCGCCATCGCGTACAAATCATTCGTTAACTCAATAGAGTACCTACTCCGATCCTTATTAGGCTTGGGTCTTGATGTTGAGCTCCCTAAGCCGTTTCGACCTGATGGTTTGATGATAATCCAAATTGTTTAAGCCGATCCTAAGCCACAGACGGGTGGCAAGTTACTCCAATGATTGACTTCGCCGCGGCGAGTAATAGTTGGCGTAAAACTAGTTGTATGAGTTACGAAAGATGATTTACCGAGTTTCGGGGATTCGAAATAGGTGTGGGGATAGTTCCGCACATAGCGGATTGTGCATTCAGTAGGACATGAAGTCTGGTAAGGGTCCAAAGCCTCAGTGCTTAGTCATTCCAGCGACACGTGAAAGTATCACACCGGTCCGCAGTTACAGTTACTAATCCCATGGTTAACCTGTCATCGTGTCATTGTAAGCTTTGATCAGGTCGGAGGCCGTGAAGTGTAATATTAGGAAGAAACTGCTGTGGATAGAAGAGATATCCATTTCGTTCAGCCAAGGATGACGAATCTGAACTCGTGTGACGCGAACCGTCGTGCGTCATCAAACGCATTATAGTCAATCATGTGACTTTTTCGTTCACATATTTCAACCCGGTGGTCCCAGGCACAATGGTTTGCTGGCCCATAAGACACAATGTCAACCATCCCAGATACTCAACGAGCTTGGAGAGTCGTGCAGCGCGGTCATCCAAAAAAAGCCCTCCGGCTTCGTGATGATGTGCCTGTTCTGTCAGATCTAAAAGATGGAGAAGTGCTCGTGAAGATCAAGTCTGCTGCTTTGAATCCCATGTAAGCATAGCATTCCTACTTTCAGTCGACCTTACACGAACACGTCTTATAACCAAGCGGGTACAAGTTGATGAAGACGATGCCTAATTTCATGGCCAAAAGGCCCCGGACGGCAGAGTATGACTTTTCAGGTACATTGTCACTCTCCTCTCTTTTGAAGATATTCAAGTTCATTGGATAAATAGGTGTGGTCGTCAAAGAAAATAACTCTGGATATACAATTGGGGATGAAGTGTATGGCTGGGTACCGGCAGGTCCGTTCGAGTTCCCTTCTGATAAAATTGGTAGACCCTCAAAGGCTGTTTCGTCACTATAAAGCACCCAACTTTCCAAATCATGGTCAAGGTGCCTTGGCATCATATATAGCACACCATTCACGCTACATTGCGAAGAAACCCGCCAGCATGTCCTTCGATGAATCTGCAGGACTTGGCTTAACAGGCCTTACAGCATTATACGGCTTCGACATTGGGAATTTGCAAGATGGCCAGACAATTTTTATCAATGGGGGAACGTCTTCAGTTGGGATCATGGCTATTCAAATAGCTAAAGCAAGAGGTTGCGAAGTGACCGCCTCGTGCTCGGCAAAAAATATAGGATTTGTCAAGAATTTGGGTGCAGATGAGGTTAGGCGCGCATTCCTGATAGTTGGACGATCTATTGACGTTTTCCACAGGTAATTGATTATAGGGCCAACCCTCCCCACTTGTACTTGAGAGAACACCCGCCTGCAAAGCCTTTCGACATGATATTCGATACTATTGGTACTTCAAACGACATATATCTCAATTCTGAAGCATATCTAAAGCCAGGAGGCTCTTACATTACTATTGGATCTGGCTTTGATAAGATTTCACTATCGACTCTTCCTAGAACCGCGGTGGAGATATTTAGAGTATTTCTTCAACCAGCATGGCTAGGTGGCGTCAACCGGCGTTGGGTGTAAGTCATAGTTTTACAGAGCGATTACCCCTTCGGCTGCTCACACACCTGAATCTGTGAATCTAGTTTCTATCTCCAGTTGAAGGAAGGAAAGTACGTACCAGAGCTAGCCAAGGCTGTTAGTTCAGGAAAGCTCAAGCCAACAATCGACTCCGTGCACGAGTTTGAGGAGGTATTAAGAGCATATGAGCGAATCATGACAGGAAGAGCAGTAGGAAAGGTGGTTGTTCATGTTTCGTGATACTGCATAATAGAGTACAATTCAAATGTCTGAGTCACTGGACCTATTTTCCAAATCATCGGATACAATCTTTGCATCCTCACCCTTTTTTCGAGTGGATCCAGTTTGCTTTACCCTTCCGCTGGGCTCCCTTTCTCCGTCTCCGATCTTGAAGATTACCATCATGGAAGACCTATTTCGACGCTGAAGATCCCCCTTAAAAGCGTTGTCGTTGTCTTCTACATCCTCATCTTCATAGAATACCTCATCAACAGTTTGAACAGTCCCGGTTTTGTATTCTGTGTGTATTTCGTTCGATGAATACGGAAGGATGAGGGGCAAAGAAGTCGTTAAGGTCAAAAGGAGTGGAATGGCAGCTCCCATGGCGTGTAACTGTAATGTTTTGTAGCTGGCCAGGATATGCACATGAGGACCAACTCCATGATATGATATGAAAGGACCGAGAACTCACCCGTTTCGAAGGATGAGGTCTTTGCACCGTCGCAAGTACATCCCAAGTTCAACTTTGCGAGTGACGCATATCATGTTGTTCCCCTCGGCGCGTGAAGATCGTGGGCCTGTCGCAGTAGATGACGTAGGCACCATAGGGAAAGGTCTAGGCGGATTGAGCTTTACGACTTGCGTTGATCTGGGGCGCTTTGGCCTTTTTCTAGGAGCTAAGTTGATCTTTTCAGCTTTCAATGTCTCTCGAGAGTTTTGGACCCCCGTTTCCTGTGTTTCCGCATCATCCTGTCGTTTTGCCTTCCCTTTGCCCTTGTGGTTGTCCGACGGTAATGACTGCCGGATTTTCTTTGGCCCTTTCTCTTCACAACTACCTTCGCATACGAGATCAGCTCGCTTCCGTTTCCTAGACTCATTTTGTATACTGGACTGTTCTTTCGATCTTGGTGGGACGGGTTTCATTTGCGGACTGACTTTGGAAAATAGTGATGTTGATGTTTGTTGCCGCGTCGAAGGCCAACACAAGTGTGGAATATTTGTTACTGATTGTTCTGTGCTTCGTCACTCGGCCACACTCTGCCACTCGGCATCTTACCAATCTCTGACCACTTTTTCGAGTTTCTGCTCACAGAAGAGCCAAGCTCGCGCCATCTAGATTATTGTTCCCACGAAGCACAGGACACCACCGTCAAGTAGTGAATCGTTGCCTTCCCACAGTTTACCACAGTTCGACGGACCTCCTCGCTGTATCTCTCGCTTAAAAAGGGCGTCTCAGCGACCTTCAACGTTTGAGCGGGCAGGGGGAAACGGTGATGGTATTTAGAAGGATATTGCGACCTGTTCGAAATGCATTGAGTCTTCTATTTTATAAATTTGGTCTGTAAGTGGTGCTTGCGCTTTTAAGGAGTTCCCCATTGATCTGACCTTCCCCATAAGGCACTGCGCAACCAATCAAATTCGAGTTATAATGATATCCGATCTCGTTATAACGTCGTTACTTTATCCCGCATTGGCCATATATTTCTCCTCTCAACCTCTGTCACATTATTCCACCCGTTTGCATGATTCCCTCTTCGCACTTGGGACCAGAGCGGATACCACTCCTACTGACCTTCGGGATATCTGGGAGGTATACGATACTCTTCACATTCGAGAGGAGACAGGCGTTCAAGCTCGTTGCGGTGCTGGACGAACCATTCGGCTAGAGCGTGTGCTTGTCCCAGGTGTTAACGTCAATGATCCTTTTGGCTCTTTGACTAAGCAGTCCTTACTGTTCACCCTTCATCTCCAGCAACAAATCAATAATGTTCTATCACTTTCAACTGGCAATGACTTGCTGCGATGCATAACGGACCCCGAGAAGCCAACCGCTCCACCTCCGAATTGTCTCGTTTACGGACCTCTGATATACTGGGATGACGAGGCTGATTTGCTGGAAGAAGCTAACGTTATAGCCAAAATCAATTCTCAACAAAATCTCTCGAAGGCTGGAATACCGATTGACGTTGAGATGACGCTTGGTGGCAGAGGGCCGAAGGATGGGAGGGGTTGGGTCTTCAATGCCGAGTTTTTGGCGTTGACATACTTTTTCGTCGAAAATGACTGTCACAACAACGTGCGACACAGTAGTTGGCTTAATGCCCTCAACAGTGCTGCCTCTTCAGTCGGGGGAACTGTACGATCAACGGCTCATTCCCCAAAGTTAATCGCCTTGGAGGTAGGTCCTGCATAGTTCTTCGTGTCGTTTGATTACTCATCTGCTTTCTAGTATGATGTAGTGCCCAGGAAGAATCGAATTTCGTTATTAACCATCATAGTGTACCTGGCATACTTCACGCTAGTGGGTTACTTTTCAGGACCGTTGCGCAAGATGGACACTGTGCACTCGAGATTTGGACTTGCATTCACGGGTATAGTGGAAATCGTTGCAAGTACGATTACTAGCGTTAGCGTCTGTGCTCTATGGGGATTCCGTGTAACAATGGTGCCATGGTGTGTCCCACAGGTGTCCCAATTCATTCACGTTCTCACCATCGCTATAGGGGTATCCTTCCTGTCATGATTGTTTTTGTTGGGGCCGAAGATATGTTCAGCTTGGTAGGTGATTCTGGTGGCTTGGGTTGTTTTGACTAACAAATATGTGGTTAGGTCCAAGCTGTCGTGGCGACTTCAATATCGCTCCCAGTGAAAGAGAGGATTGCTTTGGGTCTCAGTAAAGCCGGTGCTTCAAACACGTTAAAAGTCACATGTTATAATGCGATTTTTGGTACAATTGCTGTGTTTTCCACAGGTGCAATACGGCAGTTTTGTATTTTCACTGTCGTCGTGCTCGTGGCACACTGGTTTCTCATCCATACATTCTTCGTCGCTGTTTTAGCGATTGATATTCAGCGCCTCGACGTGAGCTTGCGGTCCACTTTGCTTCCATTTGCTGTCTAACGCACTGCATCATAGTTGGCTGATTTTCTGCGCCAAGGGCCACGGCATGTGTCCCCCAAGGGATTAAGGACACATAAAGCATCCAAGAGCACTTCGGAGAAAATACCTGAACGAGCCGGACTGTTTCGCAAAGATCGTCTAGCCAAGAATGGTAGTTTTATCCTCGTAAGTAATCATCAATGCATTCAATGTATTGTCTTCTCAGCCCTAGTGATAGCTTCTAGCCATGACCGCAACTCTCTACTTCGTCAGCTCGCCGTTTTCGGATACTACTAAAGATAACCCGCTGGATGTCTCCCGAGATGCTGCAAGGTCTTCCTTCATCCAATCGTTCGGTACTCCGTTCCCTACCGCGGTCCCCGATGGTTCGAATATTAATGATATCGTCGAGGATCCTCCCCAAACTCCATCTCCAGCCAAGATCTTCTGGACAGTATTGAACCCAAGTACTGAGGCATTATTACATCTCCGCGTGGAATCTCCCGCACTGGTTACGTTCCAAAGTACTACCCAAAGGACGGAAGACATCACACGTCAGCCTAGCCACGCCTTCAGAAGCCTCATCCGCGGTCTACGCCCACTGCTTTGGATATTCAGGATCATCGTGCTACCCATGTCATGCACGGCTATAGTATTGTACGCATTGATGCTCTACCTGCTCAAAGACGCAGATCTCGTCGATGCGCAACGAAATCGTATGGAAGCCGATTCCCCGGGGTCTATGGCGAGCGTCCCTGTGGGCGGCCGGGGTGTCAATCAGGATTTGTCATTCATGACACTTCCGAGAACCTTCGTCGCTGATGTGGAATTAGGGGCAGTAAGCCAGGACGGAACCGTAGTTGTCTCAGTCAGCGTTTACAACGAGATTACCGTATGGATGCGGTCGCAATCAAGTCACTACACGTTGGATGTCGGATCCTTGGTTGCTGGGATTGGAGATAATAGCACCTCGCTGACCGTTTCAGCCATCGTGCTGGACGAGGTCGGATCACGTTGTGCTGTGGGGTTTAGGGATGGGTTGGTAATTCAATGGTCCCTAGCGAGTGGTGTCAGGTCCAGAACTTCAGTCCGAGATGGGACGCAGTCTCCGGTCGTTAAACTACTTTTTTGCGACTCATCCGTCTCACTAAACATCCCGTCATCCTCCACTCGTCGATGGAACTCAAGCAGGTCTGGTTCCCGGCATCTTCTGATTGCGCATAGAGGAGGCGAAACCTACGTCTGGAATACTGCGGACGAAGCAAGAGCAGTCATGCTGAAGACATCCAAGACTCAACGAAATGCACCACCTTCATTCCTTGTGACTGATAACGGTGCACCACAAATACTGTTCCCGCTTGAGGACGGTGGCATCGAGATACTCTTTGCCCCTCAAGAAGTCAGGGACGTGCTCAGATGGGAGTCAAAAGTGATTCCCAGTGACGAGTCGAAGGAGGATCCTATAATATGCATTACATCCTCTTCACTCCTTGTGGGTTCAGTCAATAAAGAACTCTTCGCTCTAGCCCGTCATTCTGGTCGCATTGAAGTGCGAGATGTGACCCAAGGCAATCTGGTGGCCAGTATTGATGACGGATATGAAGCAGTGTCGAAAATGGCGCTCTCTTCCTTTGATTGGAAGACTTGCCAACACTGCGGGGAGAGAGAGCCGGATAGTTTTGCACTCTCACTATCCTGCTCGACGGTGGTCCATGTGTACAAGGTGGTTGTGGCCCTTCAAGCAAACCGGTGCGCATGCCCAATGTTGCGCCGTAATACATTCAGTGCCAAAGCTGGAAATCGCGATAAGCAATCTGCAAGACAGTCAAGAAGCGGCAGCATGGTATCTTCTTCGACAAGCTCTCCCAGGGCTCATCGACAACTTCTTCCTAATCCTACTGCCTCTCAGACGTTGGATTATCCCATAGCTGCGCATGGTTATCACTCCCGTCGAATCAGCGAGAAAGATGCCAAAGATCGATCTCGCGCAAGCACCGAAACTATGAATTCAGACGATCTTGATTCCATCGATTTCCCTTGGTCCGACCCATTTGCTCCATCTTCTGGTCCCGATGCATCCTCTACACCCAGAGTGGGATTCGCATGGAGCAACTCTCGCGTGGTGAAGCTACTGGAGATACCCTGTGAACGAGGGGGGTGGGGTACGAGTAGCACTCATATCTTGGGCATACGGAGGTGCTCACGGTCATCGGAGAATGGTGCACACAGCTCCAGCGCCAAAGATTCCAAAATATCTCGTGTGAATGGAATCTCCGAATCTGTTTTGTCAAGATGGGAGTTATGGACATTCAATCCTTCAGAGGATGCCCTTAGGATTTCTTCTCTGCGGTCCTTAAAACCTGCAGTTCCACCCTCGTCTATGAAATCCGATCCCTCTGAAGAGTGTCATAGTGATTTAGTCCGCCGAAACTCAACCCTTCGCTGTCTTCTTGACTTGAAGCGTAAAGATGACGCCGCACGAAGTCTCAGGTCAGTAGATGGAATGGAACCAACTTCCCTACCAATCAATTCCCAACACCCGTTACTTTCCTTCACCCGAATATTCCCAGTTGAGATAACTGGGCAAACTCTTCTTGCGGGTCTCGGGAACACCATTGGTCTAGTTGACTTATCGTGTCTCTTGTCACACGCCAATGCTCCATCCCGCAAAACATCATTCACTCGATCGGACATAAATTCGATAGAGAGGAAGCGTCAGTAATACGATTATTCATGTTAACGATATAATTGCTTTCATTTGTAGCTTTAGATTGTTGTTGATGCTTGCAATGCACAGAAATCAAAAAATTATGATTTGTAGACGAGCTGAATGGTATAGATTATGAGACGAGAGGTAAACTACAATGGCCATCTAATTCCCGACAGCAGTTCTGCAAACTGCGCTCGCAATTATATCGTCAAACACCTGCCACAATCCTATGGCATTATATAAAATCAGCTGAATTCAAGGACGATGCTGGCAAGCGACTTACTCTTCTGCCTTGTTCAAGGCGGAAAGCATTTGCACAACCTCCTTTCGACGATTCACTACAAATTCACTCTCCTTGAGCAAATCATCCAGAATCTCCGGTTTATACAACTCCTGAAGTAATTCTTTTTGGATGTTATCCTTGGCATGGTTCACCAGAGTCAGTGAAATTGCTTTGGGGACCATATCAATGATCTCTCGTTTCTGCGAAACGCAAACATTAAGAAAGGTAAAAACGGACAAGAAATCGTTACGCACCACGATATTGAAATAAGAGTGAATCAAGAGCTCTAATTGTCGGCAATGAGTTAGCAATCCTTCAGGAGAAGAGATTGTTTTTTACTCACTGATGACCTCTGTTTCCATGGTTTCACGTTCATTCAACGCAGCCTGAGGGCGTATCACGGGCTGTGGCTACCGAATCGAGCCGATTAAGTAATGTCTAACTTTTTCGTCACGGGAAAAGCCACGTACTGCTTCCAATGTGCCAGCTCCCTTTTTCTTGGCGTTCTTACCGCCAGAGAAGAAGCTTCCAAAGAAGCTGGGTTCCTCTTTTTTCAGATCCACTTCTAGATCCTTATTGTTATTCAGCTGAGCTGCAGTAACCTTGCCTGATTTAGGATCATGTACTGGAGGCGGCGGTTTATTGGCGTTCAAGCGTTCCTGTACTATCGCCATTGCCTGCCCAGATCATGTTATAAATATGGTCTTGTAATAGATTGATTGAAAATTGACAGACCTTATGGCCATTGAGGAAGTCTGGATGTGTTGTGTTGACGTAGCATGCTTGCATCCTATAGAATAAATTAATATCACACGCGTCACTACATTGAAAAATACGCACATCACCATGTCTGTGACTAGCTTGTTCGTTGGGTTCATGGCTGTTTTGAAGAAGTTGATGACCACCGAGTTGAACCGTTCCTTGAGAGCAGGATAACGACGGAACGATTGCTACACAGAATGTGGTTTCAGAGAGGCGCCATGGAAATGAGAGGGCGAAACTGACAATCTTGGTTAATAGCTGCCCAAGGATCCTCACTAGTTCATCATAGACCAATTGGCAACATTTCACACTTGGTTCCTCTAACCTCTTAATTTGTTGTTTTACGATGACCTCAAATGCTTGAGTACCGATGAAAATGGCCTGCAACGCGGTTAGAGACGGCTTTGATTAAAGCAGATAAATGCTCACAGGAGTGGAGCCCTAGCGTTGATACGTCAGTATACGGGTCAATCCTTAAGCGTGTGTTGGCTCACGGAAGAGTTATATAGAATTGTTCGAATATCTCCGTCCTTCACTTGGTCAAATGGATCTATGGACTTCACACCATTGTTGAAAAGCTCGTGAAATACAAACGATATCCGAGCTCCACCGGACAACTCGTTCAAGGAGAGATCATTCGTATTTCCGTCTATCACTGTGCGGAATTCATTCGTAAACTCTGTAATAACTGAGAGAACGATGTTGCCCTGGAGAGAACGTGTTTTAGTCTGATGGGAGAAAGTGCATGTGTAACTGTGCTGCACTCACCGGGTTATCACTGCCTGTCCCCCCCAAAGTCAACAACTCGGCATTGAACTTTTGGAGCTGTTGTTGAATACGAGACTTAATATCCGGGAGAGTTGCGCGAATCTGTGACCAACGAAGTGAGGTTACCATCAAATCAAAGCTATGAACCGACATACGTGATGCATGAGGATCTATTGTTCAGTGGTGTAACGTCAGCAATTGCCACAAATGCTGCTATTAAAACGCGAGCATACCATGTTAAGCTTCCGTGCCAAAAACGGGGTTCCGCAGTATTGAGCCTTCGTTTTGTAACTTGGGTGGGTTTCAAAAAAGTTTCGCTCAGCATCCAACGCGACGGATATAGGCTTGGAGGTGTCAATATCTCGCTGGCCCCGATTCACTACTGGGACATATCCTAGCCGAAGTGGTATACTGCACATTGTTAGCCCCGTATGCTTCTCAACTTACAGTATTGAATCAAGCTTACACTCGACCAGCAAGAATATCCACAACATCTACGTTTTGAAACGTCAGATTTGATACTCCAAACACCAAATGAACAGCGTACCAGTTCCTTGATCCCTAAATATCAGAGAAATAATGATGAGATTTAGTAGTTAGATAACTAAGTGACACCCTTACATGAGATCGACTTTGGTAAGCACTCCTATCGTTCGGGTACCCTCAGGATCAACATCCCGAGCAAGCTTCAGACCGTCAGAGTTCGCCAGATCTGAAAACGTCACTGTGGTTAATAAATCTATCTCGACGGCCTAATATCCACAAACCAGTATTAGCGGCTGTCACAGCAAGGATGATGCATCCGGGTTTGGATATGTATTTGAGAAGCATGTCGCGGATTTGACGCTCGATATCCCGTGGCTGATCCCCCACTGGAACCTTAGTGAGACCAGGCAAATCGACAAGGGTCAATGTTAAAACATTTGGTGAGAATATCCGCAAGTTGATTGGGACAGGGGAAATGCCTAGAACGGTGCATTGTTTGATTTCATTGTTCTAAGGTGAGTTTATAGCAAGAGAATCACATACCAGCATTCTTGCCTGTCTTCATCTCCGTGTCACGAACAATCTCAGCTCGTATCTTGTTGAAATCATAAAACTTCTCCCCAGGTAAGTGGAGGAATTCACCCCATTCGTTTTCGTTGGCGGCCGCGTCACCGCCTGTCTTAGTATCTGAAGGGGTTGCTTTAGAAAGAAGATTCTATATTGTTAGTTATGCTTACTTGGGGATATGCCATTCGTGTTCGTAGCTGGTCTGTTGATTAGTTGCAAAACCTAGTAACCATAGAATGAGTGACAATGAAGCCATGTAGGGAATGAAAGGTCCAACCAGCGGTCGTCGTGTCACAATACCGGTTCCACGAGGTAAGAAGTCACGTCCAACGATATTCTGAATAATATTGATACTCCCAAGTGAGTACTCGGTAAGAGCGAGTTTAGGAGGAACTGACCTCCAGCACACTACTTTTTCCACTGGATTGACTTCCCAACACGCAGATTTGCGGCAAGTCTATCGCGGAGGTGCTACTTCCAACCGCAGTGAAGACATCCTACATTGACTTTGGTAACCCGTACACTCTTGCAGCAGAACAATGCCCTGAGACCCACCTGCAGCTTATTTATCACGCCAACAATTTCCGTACCGAGTCCTAGAGTAATCATTAGCCTTGATTCCATTGGGTGGCACGTCAACATACCGGCCTGTCCGCTCATTATGTGTGGTGTAGATTGAAATGTCTATGAAAAGTTGAGCAAAGTTCAACGCAGCAGGCGAAATCCTAACGGCAGTACTACGGTCCTAACCGTTTATGTCCGTAGTACCCCTAAAAGGACTCAGATGACAAGAATGTCTCACTTTACCATTACACTGTTACTACATGGCAGACAGCCAGGATAACTCACATTTCAAAGAGGCTACACACGCTATGGCCGCGGTTGCTATTCAAGAGACGACAGAACAAGGACCCGCGGTGCCGAGCGCAGAGCAAGTTGTTACACCTTGGGATGTTCAAGGGGGAGTCTCAGCTGATGGAAAGGCTTTGGCAATAAACTATGAGAAATTGATCGCTCAATTTGGCACCAGACATATTGACGATGAGCTCTTACAGCGCTTTGAGCGACTGACTGGAAAGAAACCACACGTCCTCCTTCGACGAAAGATGTTCTTCTCTCATCGGTGAGTCAATGGGAATCACCTTAAGCAAGCGATGCCCTGGCTTCAACTACTGCCTTTTTTCTCAGCGAGCTAGGCAGAATACTCGATCGCTATGAGCAAGGCAAGCCATTCTTCCTATACACCGGCCGTGGCCCCAGCAGCGACAGCATGCATCTGGGACATATGATCCCATTCATGTTTACTAAGTGAGTCAAACGCGAGCAATATAATTCCATCTGCTGATTAAAATGTATTGAGATGGCTTCAAGACGTATTCGACGTGCCTTTGGTCATTCAGCTCACAGGTAAGCATCCTCTACTGCAATAATGGACTCTGACGGAACCACATAACTAGACGATGAAAAGTTCCTGTTCAAGCACGAATTGAAGCTTGAGCAAGTACAACAGTTTTCTCGTAAAAACGCCCGCGATATCATTGCCTGTGGATTCAATCCGGAAAAAACCTTCATCTTTAGTAACCTCAGCTATGTTGGGTGTGTACTATTTTACGTCGACACCAAGCTTTCATTCCTAACATACTTACAGAGGTGCTTTCTATCATAATGTTGTGCGGATTGCGAGGACTATTACCATCAACCAGTCAAAAGCATCGTTCGGCTTCGTAGACACGTGCGTATCAATATTAATCTTCATTTCAGTAAACTAATAGCTCAGGACGCGTCTGCAGAGATAATATTGGTAAAGTCCACTTCGTGTCTATCCAAGCTGCTCCATCATTTTCGAACTCCTTCCCCCAAATCTATGGAACCAAAAGTGATATCCCATGTTTGATCCCGTGCGCCATTGACCAAGTACGTCGGCGGACGTGCAATGAAATATCCGATGCTGACCATCCCATGTCCAAAGGATCCTTATTTCCGTTTGACTCGTGATACAGCTGCCAAGTTGAAATACCCGAAACCTGCCTTGATCCATTCTAAATTCTTCCCAGCCCTTCAAGGACCTCAGACCAAGATGTCTGCATCAGACCAAAATTCCGCGATCTTCATGTCTGATACTACTAATCAGATAAAAAATAAAATCAACAAGCACGGATTTAGTGGTGGTCAAGAGACAGAGGAGGAGCACCGAAGATTGGGTGGTAACCCAGATGTGGATGTAGCGTATCAATACCTCGGATTCTTTGAGGAAGATGACGAATTATATGCTAAGATTGCGGCTGTGAGTTTTGTTTGCCCTTTTGGTTGCTATGTATCGATATGCTCATGTCTCGGAGACAGGACTATCGAGCAGGTACTCTGCTAACAGGTCAGCTGAAGGCAATGTGCATCAAAAAGCTCCAGGAATTTGTTCAGGTATTTCAAGAGGTAGGTAGTTACTATAATTCAAGAATGGTTGGTCTGATACAATTGCATACAACAGAGTAAAGCAAAGGTGACTGACGAAATCATAGACAAGTTTATGGATGGGTCTAGGAAAATTGATCCTACTATCGGAAGGCCTGCGAAGGCAGCATCGGAAACTGAAGTATTACCTCCAGCCGGAGCGGCGGAGGGTGATACATCCTGATTTAGAGCCTGGATTGAGTTCCCACAAATGGACCCCAATATGATGTCCCAATGTATAGTATGTTGTGAAGGATAAAATGCACCGATTCGTAGCACGGCGCATTTGCTCCTAAGAGAGATCACTATTGGCGGTTGTCGTAGGCGGTGTCATTGACTCAACAGCTGATGCTGTTCGTTGAGGAGAACGTTGAGCCCTTTCTTGTATAAATTCTTTCGTGAAGTAAGTACTTGGTTCGGGCTCCAACAACTCCGGCCGTTCGAGTCTTTCAGTCCATGGCGCGTGTGTACGGGTCATCCAGACCCACGTCCACCGTGAATATGCATGTACAGTCAATTCACGCATTTCGTTAGTGGTGCGCTGGGAGTTGATCACGACGTAATTAGCAAATCGAATAGTGGTACAATATAGAAAGGCATTGCTCACCTCGATCATGCGATCGACAAAATCACTTGTTAGTCCATTTAGCAATAGCATTGGCTTGTACTATAGAAAAAATAACGTCAGCACCATGTTCGGCTATTTCGCTGCTAGGGAAACCGACAGAATGTGCCAACGTCGAGAAGTTGTACCGCATCAGTTCAGCGGCATACGTCAAACGTTCGTCTAGGCCTTGAACATGAAGAGCATCAAGGACTAGATCCATCAAACGGCAGGAGAATACATACCTGATTGCCAAGGACCTAGCGGCATGAACACATCTTGGAACACCGGATTCTCATAGTTAGGATTTTCTGCAATCCATTTCGCCCAGAATTGTTTCGAGTCTATCGCATTATCCGCTCGAGCACTAGGTGGAGTTCAGTGCATGGGTCATTCCCACAATAAGACTACTCACAGAAACGCCGAGTATGCCTCTCCAATCAATCGCTGAGACCAAGTGAATCTTTGAAAAGGCGAACCGGTTAGTCGCCGTCAATCTGCCAATTGAGATAGTAAAATCAATCACCCTGGAAGTCCTTCTAGTGTTGTGGGATGTGGTTGAAAGTTCTCATCGTACAGTTGCTTTGCATAACAAACATGGTCATCGATCTGCAAGATAGGTCATGGTCAAGAAGTGGCTCACCGGAAAACCGCCTGCAATAATAATGATGCCACCAGGTTTTATTGTCCGAGCGACGTTGTAGAGGAACGAGTTGAAGTCAGTTATGCCCAACTCTACACCTCGTACGTGTACAAGGTTGAATGTGTTTTCATAGTGATCGAGCGGCAGATTCGCGTTGTCAATCTCAAATCTAATAATGGCATCTTTATTGATTGTACTTGGGCTGTGAATGACGAATATCCTGACCTGCAATTTGAGGGAATATTGCTACAGACCGATGAGACGCATAGCGCTGGCATAACAACCGAGAATTCAACTCACGGGATATCTTTCAGCGTCGGAGGTGCTAAATCAAGCCCAATAACTTCTGCATGTGGGAACTCCATGGCCATCTCCAATGCCCTAAAAAGTGTAAGAACACAATGATAAATCAATTATGGAATTAAGAGTGGTCCGGGAAATGCCATCGTTGAACCCACCATCGTCCAGACCCTGTTCCGATATCCAAGACAGCAGGACGTTCGGGCTGTTTTGGTGAAAGCACTGCCCTCACTAAGTCTTTTGCCGGATAGAGACCATTCATATGCAATTTGAACACGTAATGTTGAATATCTTGTCTTTTGTGCTCCACATCGTCCTGCAAGGCATCCAAAGTGAACTACCAAAGCAGCTTCCTTTGATGAAGGTTTCACTTACCACAGGGAGCATATAACCATCATCTTGAGAGTTAAATGCCCGCCCATAAATTTCTCGAAACTAATAGAGTGATGCATTCGGGGTGGTGAGGTTACGATCAAGAACTGTGTGACAGGAGTTGAAGTGAAGTGATGGCTTACGAGATGTCCATCAACTATGATATCCCATCATGTGAAACATATACACAGGTTTTCGCGAGTTCGAGGCAAGTAGGAATAGGCCGGTGAAATTAGGTTGCAGGGTATTGAGAAGCCCGAAAACATTTCAGGGAAGCAACAATCCAGGGAGGAATGGATGGACTTACGCGACGAGTGGAAAGAGAGAACGGATGTTTCGGAGGCTTCAGATTGCTCTTCGACAGGTCTTTGAGATATAGAATCGTGGGGATAGATTTGGTCTCTGCTATCGACGCTGATACTCATGTCAGAGCCCGAGGAAGCAATCGAAGGAGCGCTATTGGTCGTCATCCGCTCGCATGTGGATGAGGCACTTCCACTTGCAGTGAACATTGAAATATCGCTCTCCGAGTCCCCGTGGCTCTCTAGGTCATCGTCTTGATGTACGAACTCGCGGGGGGACCGGTAATCGTCTTCAATCGATGTTGAACTGGATGCGGGTTGATAACTCAAAGTCATGTTGTCGATTTTTTGATGGTTTCAGAGCAGCGATGATGGGTTTTCAGGAATGCTAGACTAAAAATATTCTTGAACCTCTTGGCTACTCGATTTTCACGTTCGGAGAGTGACATAAAGCGCCAAGGTTGCGTGTAACTCGGAGGTGATCAAACATCAAGCCATGAGGCTCAGTACATGAATTGTGAGGGGTTTGATCGCCGTCAAAGCATTTAAGGTTAGCGTCTTTCGGTTTCGGTGGTGTTAGGAGAAAGGGAATTTCAAGTACGTGCGGGTAGATTAGTCAACCATCAATTCACCACATGCCGAGGTCGCCGGCGGCATAGACCCAAAAAAATGCAGAGCAAAATACAAGTGAGGTTATCTAAACAACGGATGACGCTGGGGTGATATTAACGGGAGACTTCGAACTAGCCGAGTTTGCTTTGGCGGATTTGTACTCGTCAGAGAAAATCACCGATGGCGCAGACTCCACGGGTACTGGGGTCTCAAGTTTCTCTGTCCAGGGAGTGGACGAGCGGATCGCAACTCCATACCGCCATTTCACGTAAGCCCGAGCTCGTAGCTCTTGTATTTCTTCGATTGCGTTCTGTAAGTGACATCAGTATGTTGCTCACGATCGAACTTTTAGTGAATTTCAAGTACCTCGATCATTCGATCAATCACATCTGGCGGAAACCCTTCCAACCGTAATAATGGCTTGTACTGAGCGATACGCCATTGTCAGTAATGCAGGATTGCCCGAAATCAGAATGCGGGGAACTCACGGCGAACAAAATAGTGGAACAGTTATACCTCATAAGTTCAGAGGAATATCTTTGCATGTCATTCAAACCTACAATAATTATCAGAGAATGAAAGCGTATGCAGTCGGAGATAGGCTCACCTTCTGGCCAAGGTCCGATTGGAATGAATCTATCTCTGACGAAATGATATTCGAAGTTTGGGTTGGCGTCCACCCACTCGTCCCAGTGATCTTTCGCATCAAGTGCGTTGTCTTGCCGGGCACTTTGGGGGTGTCACTGATTAGTTGGTGTGAACTGTCGGATCTAATTCATTACTCACAGTAACGCTGCATACGCCTCCCCAAACACACGCTGAATCCAGGTGAACCTATTGAGCGGAAAGTTATGACACCTCGATCGAGAATGCGCAATGAATTACACACTCACTTAGGATCCCCTTCTACTGTTACTGGAAGAGGTCGATGTTGCTCGTCAAAGAGTTGCTAAGCGGAAAAAAATTAACTCGTCTCGGGTTTCGGGAAAGAAGCAATAGAAGCCTTACTGCATAGCCGCTGCATAAAAGTAATACGCCACCAGGTTTTAGTGTCTGTGCAACGTTGTACAAGAAGGCATGGAAATCGACGATCCCAAGCTCGACACAACGACAGTGAACTACGTCAAAACAATTGGCGTAGTGGTCAAGGGGCAGATTCGCGTTATCTACTTCAAATCTATGAAAGATGATCGGTTAGAAGCTCAAGCTTCTTAAGAAGGGTAACGCTTACACTAACCTACAGTTGGGTGGTATCGTTCTGGAAGCGTTGTTTTTGAGTCTCAGTCGGATTCTTCGAAATTGGGAAACACGTACGATACGTCTGTCAAAGTGGGTGGTGCTAAATCAAGCCCAACTATATCAGCGTGAGGAAACTCGGCAGCCATTTCCAGTGCCCTGGTGAAATGTCAGCTTCCGAACAGCCATGATGAAACAAAAGTCAAATTACAGACCAGCGACCTGATCCCGTACCCACATCCAAAACGCTGGGTCGTTGAGCTTGTCCTGGTCGAAGCACCTTTCTGACCAAATCTGGAGCTGCATACAGACAATTACCGAGGTCATATTTGAGAAGATCATGTTGACGATCAAGACGGGAGTGTTCTATATCATCCTAGGACATGAACCAATTTAACCATGCCAGAAATCAATAAGGAATTTCTTGTGCGCACTGCTGGAAGAATATAACTGTCATTTTGCGCGGCAAATGCTCTTCCAAAAAGTTCTCGGAACTGGTCATTTAGATGGAATGTACGTTCAAGCAAGGCAGTAAGCGAGGTGTGTTGAATATCGAGCAGTAAGCTGGTGAACCGCAATGAAGAAATAAACTAGATGGACTCACTAGATGACCGTCAACTACACGATCGACAGGTATTTAATATAGAATTCAGGACGGTAAATGAAAACCAGGGGTTGTGAAGGTATCCGGAATCGTGCCGCGCGAGTGGCGCATGATCGACGTGGATGGTTAAGGATAGGAACATGATAACCGTTAATCGGAAATCGGCAGCATATCGTTATATCCGCTTACCTGACGAATTGTATGATACAACTGATGGTACTTCTGAGATATCGGACTGTTCTTCAGCGGCACGTTGTGATACAGAATCATGAGGATAAATTTCGTCTCGACTGGCTATGCTGATGCTCATGTCTGAGCCAGATGATGCAATGGAGGGAGGCTTGAAAATAGAAGCCCTGTCATTTGAGCTGGGTGCTACACTTGCGGTTTCCATCGAGAAATCAGAGCTGGAGTCGCCTTGGCTCGTGTCATCGTCATTGTGCGGAACGAATTCAGAGCTTAAGCGATCATCGTCTTCAATGGTGGATCGTGAGGTGTAAGAGTAATTTGTTTGGGCTCGTTCTGCCATCGAGATACTTTAGCCTATGATTGCCTTGCAAGATGATGGGGTGCAGCGCTGTGGTTTGGGCGGTAGTATCAACGGGAATAGAGATTTATGGCGGAGAGTAGACACGTCGAAGGGCTTAAATGGAGGATCTGAGATGTAGAAGAAGGCATCAAGAGTGGCACGAGGTGAGTATCTTCAGTCGATTGGTCTTCGATTTGTTAGGAGTGCATCTCGCACGGAAATCGGAAACGGGTTCAGAGGTGAGAACAAGATGGTACCACTAACGTTAGGCTGGCCCGTGCGCCGGTGTACAGGTCAGCTCCTGCTTGTTATTGACATGACATACTCAGGTGTACACTTCTCCTTGTTTAATCGAAAGCTATGTTGATTCTAAGAATATAGCAAACTTCCTCTGAAATGTCGGGGTAATCTATCTGCCAATTAGTCCGTGTACATGGTTCTCTCATAGCTTAAACAGGTAGCTTGACCAATTAGTAAAGGTGCACTGATCTCTGATAAGGAGGGAGTGGTGAGCAATTTACCAAAGCTGACCAACAGTTCAGGAGCGGAGGATACGCGCTGCTGGTTTGGGACAAAGGCATTTTTTCTCACATGTCACGTGTGATTGTTGTTGTTGTTGTTTTGAATGACAAGCAGAGCGGAGTCCAATTTCGCAATCATAAAAGTTACGTCGCGTCTCAATCCAATCTTCAATCGTCTCTACCACCATCAACTAGTTCTTAACTCAAAACATCTGTCAACCACTCATCTGAAATGGCACCCGCATCCAAGGCTGAAAAACCCGCCTCCACCGCTGGAAAGGTGAGCTTGATTGGTGACCTCGTGTATTATTCAGTACTAAAGCCACATTTTGTAGGCCCCAGTAAAGTCAACCGAATCCAAGGTTGCCAAGAAGACTTCCTCTTCCGCTGGAAAGAAGACTACTGCCTCGGCAGGAGCTGCTGATGGCGACAAGAAGAAGCGCAAGAAGTCTAGGAAGGAGACCTACTCTTCCTACATCTACAAAGGTGAGCTCTTATTCATCTCACTATTAAGCAACAGCGCCAACATTCGATTCAGTCCTTAAGCAGGTCCATCCTGATACTGGTATCTCTAACAAGGCAATGGCCATCCTCAACTCATTCGTCAACGACAGTCAGTATTTAAATCGTGTTGGATGGAACTAGTTTCTAACACCCATTTTCAGTCTTCGAACGTATTGCTGGTGAAGCCTCCAAGCTCGCGTCCTACTCCAAGAAATCTACCATTTCTTCTCGCGAGATCCAGACCGCAGTCCGTTTGATTCTTCCAGGAGAACTTTCTAAGCACGCTATCTCAGAAGGCACCAAGGTGAGAACTTCGGGTTCTAAATTGATGATCTAGTGCTGACTATCTCGTTCTAGTCTGTTACCAAGTTCTCTTCATCTCAACCAGGCAAATAGATAGATGTTTGGTCGAGTTTCTTTGCTTTGCATTTATCTTCTTGTTTTGTATTCTTAGTTGGTCGCTCAATTATTATTTTGATCATCCCAATATGTGTGAACGCTATGATAGGCGGAAGTTTACATCGAGTACAGCAACATATGATACCTATCTCAGAAACCTTGGGTAGACTCAAAGTGAGGAATACATTGGTGGGTATACGATTGAAGCACATACCGTATTTGTTTCCAGCTTCCTTTTGATTCCTTCTGCCTTGTGCAATTTTTTCCTCGATTGCCGCACGGTTCTCGTAGGCTTCGGCGAGGAGTGTAGAGAGCTGATGTCGGCTCCTTGCTAATCCTCCGGCCTTTTGGGTCTGTGATGGAAGGATATGAGAATGAGGCTTTATGATTATGTTGCTCTTAACTTACCTTCATGTTTGGCTTCGTGACAGTATCAGGTATGGTTGGAGGTGCTGTGATGTTCTTGGTTCTTTCCTTTTCGGCCAATCGTTCCCTTGCCAATTCCTCCAATGCGTTCACGCTAACCAGATCATCACGATCCGCACCTTCCCAACCTTTCCCTTCTTTGCCACTATCTTTAGAATTAGGCTCAGCATATGCGGCATTCCATTCGTCCCAGTATTTCTTATACACAGTAGGATCATAGGCCGCCCACTGACCCGAGGGAAGCTGGTAATAGCCAGGATATGGATCATAAGGAGTAGGTGGAGGTGGCTCGTAGTCCTTCACACTTGGTGCTGCAGATATCTGCACGGAGGAAGGGTGGGATGTCGATGCTGAAGGGCCAGCTTTAGAAGTGCTTGGCTTCGATGATGGTAGTGTAGGTTTAGCACCTGTAAATGGATTAGATCCAGAAGACTTACACCAATGTGGCTACAACTGACCTAAAGAGAAGAAATCCATCCCGTCATCCTCAGTTTTCTTTGGTTGAGGTTCGGGAGGCTTCGATGCAGGGACAGCTTTGTTCCTTGGATTCCTCAGATGAGGTGGTAGGAAGGAAAGAGTCTCCCCGGCATCGGCAGTTACACTGTCTGATGTTGTACTCGAAGGTAATGCAGGTTGGTAATCTTCCATTATAAGTCCAGTGGGCTCTCCTTTCACTCCAGAACCAAGCATTCTCTGTGGGGCCACGGGCTTCTCCGGTGCCGGTGCTACCTTCTTTGGTGCAGGAAGCATAGACAATAAAGATGATGACCCAGCTCCCTTTTTGCCATGCCCGCTCCCAGCCTCATTAGAGGAGTTAGTACCATCCTCAACGTCAAGTCTTGGTTTCTTCGCCTTGGGTTCATCACTGTCACCAGCAAGCTTTGGTAGCTCCACAGTAATCTTCAAAGGGCCTTCTCTCTTCTTCCCTTTCGCCTTTGGAGGAGGCAAATTCAAACCATTACTGGTGGAAGACGCTCGAGTATTGAGAACAGGCTTCCTTTGCCCTGGTGGAGGAAGTATTGATGATAGAGAGCTCTTGGCAGGTTTTACAACTGGAGTAGTGTCGCTGGTATCGCTCTCAGCATCACTTCCGTAATTGTCGAGACCGAGCATCTACTAGTGGGAGGCTGAATATGTGGTGGTAGTCGAAATTCCAAGGTTTGTCAACATTCAATAGAATAATTCATGCAAACAAGCACTTCCACGACACCAAAACGACGACCAACCACCAACATGGTGAGTGAACACTCCCTAAGAAAGCTGTCCCAATACCGAACAAAGTATTCTCGGACTTATAGTCAGCCCTGTTCAAATTCGAGTCTTTACTACTCGTGGTGCTTTTGATAATTTGCACATGTACATACGTACGCGCAATAGCACCTAGCCTTATCGACCGAAACAAGGAAGGGTGTGTCTTTCTGATCATTAATGTTAGTATGTATTCTGAACCGTTTGCGTCATTTTGCTCAGATTCTCCGGAGTCTTCTACAAATCAGCTCGGATTGGTGCGCACTAGTTTGGACGTCATTCGACAAATTCTAATATTTTGTTCACATCGATTATAGGAGAAAGATTGTCGCCTTACGTCGCTCTTGCCTGTGTGGTAATGGCTGGGCGTCTGCTCCTATTCCCATAAAATAGCATCGGTCTTTTTTGTTCGACCGCCCACTTCCATGTGTATCCTAATACAGCATCTGGCATAATTTCTAGAGCGTCTATCAGCCAATCAACAACCCATCAGGATTCAGGAAGCCGATATAAATTCACTTGAAATATGTTAATACAAATCACTTCACAGCTACAAAGAAAGGAAAGTGTATGAGGACACTTCCAACACCCACATCAACATCTATGATGAAGGGGCGGTGATAGCATCCCAGGTATCCAATGTTTTCTGCGCGGTAGACCTCAGGATCTTCTGTGGATTAGACCCATTAGTCTCGGCTTCGCCACCTTTCCCAACGTTGGCAGGTTCGGTAAGCGCTTTGAGGGCGCTCATGGTCTTCTTCTTGATATCTTCTACCAGTTTTACGTGAGCTTTTCCACTGCGGACGACGCCATTCAATAATACGCAAACATTTGCGCGAAGCTCCATGGGGAAATTCTTATCCGGGTTCCGCAATATGATGGTCAGCATGTCCACCGGGGTGGATGTTGCTGACGTATTCGCTGCTGGAGGTGAAGGCACACCGCTGGGTGATAGGTTGAATGGCAAAGGTGTCGTAAGTGCCTGAAGGGCGCAATGTGCTGGATTTTCGACAGGAATGTTAGCAAATGTTTGATAATATGAAGCAAACCTCGTACCTCCGGTAGGGGTGTGACTCAGTAATGTCAGCGCCATAACACCTTCATTCAGTAGGATAGGGTATTTTGCGCTCCTTCCTACCATCTCAGCCAGGGGCTCAGTAGAATCCAAGTCGGTAACCTTTTCCATAGCTTCTCGGCGTCTCTGATGATGCTGGGGGTCCACCGGACTCACAGGTCCTATTGGAGATCTGATTACATCTAGGTTGGACCTCATCGAGTCTCCGGTTGCGCTGCGATTTGGTTGCCACAGCGATTTAATGACATTGACCAAAACTCTGGTAGCTTCGCTCTGCAGAGCAATTGAATCTGATCTTTTGATGAGATCCAGTATCTGATCCAGGCCAGTCTCGATCTCCTGCGTTCCGGTGGGCGTTGTTGCGGGGTCAGCAGGCGAAAGGACTAAGCGAAGGGCATTATCCACTAAGACAGTCAAGAGCAAGTCATATAAGCATCTTCTTCATCGTGGTCTCCTTGATCACACTTACAATTTCCATTGCACAGATGTTTTGCCACTCCAATAGCGGAGATCTGCACTACTTCCGCCATATCCGCACTCTTTTCCCAGACTTTGCTTGCAATGATCTTTTCTATTATCCCTGAATCTCCCAAAGGACCTTTGTTGACCGCAGGTTGTGCAAGATTCTTCAAAAGACCAATAGCGCCATGCTTCATTTTGAGATCAGCTTGAGGTGAAAGGAGTGGAAGAAGATCATAAACAATAGAAAATGGCGGGTTGATCAGCGATATACACCGAGAGTCTGTGTATGTCATGGGGTCAGTATAGGAGTTCAAAATTGTCCAAAATTATTTCGTACCTTTTCTGGCTAGATTTCCCAACGCAAGAGTAGCACATATGGCTAAATCATCCCTTGCATAATCGACTCCGATGGCCTTGGGGTGTGTTCTAATCCAAGCCAACATTTTCTTGACAAACCATCCTCCCCCATCCTTGTCGTCCCACAAAACATCCATGTTCTTATCTTCACCAGCCACAGTGACCACAGCCTTTATTAATGCAGCCTTGCATGTACCAAGACTCTTCTCCCATTTCTGCTTGTCTTTTCCATCCACCCTTGAGTCGTCCCAATACGCCGGTGGCTCAGCGAGTTCCACAAATCGAACCAGAGCTTGTAGAGGTGTTGAAGAAGGATCGGGCGCCGCAATAACTTTACGTATGGATTCGGAATCAAGGGACAGAGATTCGAAGAGCATCGAGACTTGCTCGAGAGAGTCCAAATCCGCTTGTATGAACACCTGGATGTCTGCCGGGGATACAAAGGGAGAAATATTTGATTTGCTTGGAGCCAAGAAACCCTGCAGAGAAGTGATAAGTGATGGAATAGCATCGGGACCGAAGATTGGTTCTTTGGGGGCTGTCGTTGTTTCTGGTTTCAGGGGAATCAGTATGGTGGCGATAAGCTGACTCAACAATAATGACAGACCTTCTTCCTCCCCACTGTCGGTGAGAATGTCGATAGCGCGCCAGCTCCAACTTGACAAGCCACTGCGCCATTTCCATTCGTCTAATTTCTCCTGCGATCCAGACGCTCCTGCAACGTCCGATGATAGAGCTCGGGCCCATTCACCTGGAGGGTATAGAGAAGATGATACCCGGAGTATCGTCAACGGGGTACCAGCAGCCAGTAAGGTCTTCTGAACGGGTTCTAGAGACAAGACGTAGTAAATTAGCAAACCCGCGTAGTCTTGCCATGGAAACAAATAGTTCCGCACCATAACCAACACTAGCGTTCAGCAACACTCCCACTGCGGTCTTGAATACTTTGAGATCCAGCAAAGAATATGTGGATGTCCCCGAGTTCTCCGGAAGATGAGTCCAACAAGAACCCAAGATGTTAGACACAACAGATATGTAGCCAGCGTCGAGAAGTCGTTGGCGGTTGGCATCTGAAGAATGTGCTTAGCGAGTTGCATTCGACGATCATGAGTATATGAAAACGACTACCATGATCCATGCATAGATTGGCTCCCAGTCGGAGAAGTTCAAACGCTGCTGCGGAGGGGGTCCCTGCCCGGCTTGTTTGCCGTTCCCTCACGGACGCTTGCAGTAACGCCGTCAACGCGACTGGCAATGATGACTGCCCTAGTTCTGTATGATTATCAACTGTGGGGCAACGAATAATCATTCAGAAAGATTGAAACCACACAATGGACTAAGCATTACCTGGGCCATTCCTTGTCCTTAATCCATCTGCTATGGCTCTTGCATCGGTCTGCACCTCGACCCACTTTTCATCACTATCGGGTATAGTTGAAGCCAACTGCTTGAGCGACTCGGCGTGAGCTGAGAGACTCATCGTTTCCACAATGAATTTGTTGCAACAAAGTGAAGAAGATGGTGGTCGGTGGCTCAGTCGAAATTCGACTGTAGAAATAATGATTAGGCCCCTAAGTCAAATCGGCTACAACCCTATCTATATGCGATTCCCGTACACCCGATAATTTCACACAGCCTGCTGACATGCCTAATGGTCATTAAACGGCCACCTTATCAAACACAATGATCGCGCGCTTATTGCTTGCTCTTACGGCCATCGTTATAGGCTTACTCATGATGGAAACGCCCACCGACCCGACGGTCGCCAAATCCCTTTCTCGCTCAATCACCAAGATTGTGAAAGCCTTCGAAACTTCTGAAGGAGATGGCGCTACCGTAAAGCGTTCAATTGGGTCCATGAATCTGCACCGTCTCGACCCATTCTTGATGTGGGTACAATCTTTCCTTTTCTCGTAGGGCGATGTATCGAGCTAAACTCTGATCTTCACCCAGGTTGGATCACTTCCAGTAAGTCTCCTCATCTCACTGATAACATGAGGGGCTATGTGCGCTAATAGCTTGTTTTGAACACAACGTACAAAGTCTGGTACCCGGTTCTGGTTTCGTAAGTGTCGTTTCATTCATCAGCCGTCGGCAACGGCCGTTGACAATCCCCTTTTGTAGCCTGATCATCCTCATCGAGGACAGGCCACTGTCACGTATATGCTAGAAGGATCTGTGCAACATGAAGATTCTGTGGGACATAAAGGTGCATCCCACACTCACGCACTACAACGATGTGGCACTGAAAATTCTCTCACAGGCACAATTGGTCCCGGCGACCTGCAATGGATGGTTGCGGGCAAAGGAAGTGGGTATATGACGAGTCCAATGGCTGTGTGTTATCACTAATATGTCAATTCAAAGTCATTCATGCCGAGGTACTTCATCACCGACTTTCGCGAAGCAGCCGCATAAGATTTGACACAATCTACACTGCAATGCTGTTTTTTTAATAGAGTAAGTCTACACTATAATTTTGCCTCGCCGATTCACATGACCTCTTTTGGCAGTGCCTGTTCATGGTCCCGGCCATCCCAACCCGACGGGACTTCAGCTTTGGATCAATCTCCCAAAGGTGCACAAGATGACGGTAAGTCGCTTTGAACCTTTAGCCGAGTATGTTCCATAACGTCACTCGATTTTAGGAGCCCACTTACCAAGAATTAGTCTCGTCTCAGTAAGTTTCAAAGATTCTGCATAATTGGTCCTGCCCACCATACGGACTTCTCAGGATTCCTTCCGCTTATCCACAAGGTGAGGATGGACCTGTAGAGATCAAGGTGATTTCTGGTAAATCGCATGGGGTCGAGTCTCCTGTTCGTCATCTTGGAGGTTGCTGGTATCTTGACTTAAAGCTGAAAGGGAAGGGTGCCACCGTTTTCCAAGATATACGTAAGCCTTCAAAATACCCCGATTAGAGTAGTATTGAGCCTTTAATTGCGATAGCATCGGAGTGGACCGCATTTATTTACAGTACGTTATTGAAATCTGCACAGAAGTACCCCTGACCAACAATCCCAAACCCAAGCCCTGGAAGGAGCTCTTTTGGTGAAGGGAGATCAAACCGAACCGTCCCATACCATTGTTCTTTCTTCTGGTAAAAACGAAACAGGAGTTCTTCTCTCCTCTGGGTCAGACTATACTCGAGCTGTTCTGGTAAGAACCAAGGGAAGGGAGATGCGAAGCGTTCACTTTATTGATGGCATGAATTGTATTGCAGATCGCAGGAGAGCCGCTGGATGAACCCGTCTTTCAACACGGCCCGTTCGTTATGAACACTCGAGAAGAAATGATTGAAACACTGAAGGATTACAATGATCAACGGAATGGATTCGAAAGGAGTAAGGTTTGGAAGAGCCTTATCGGTGGCCGTTAGAGCTTCTATGTGAAATAATATACATGTATAGCAGACGGATATCCATCGAGCTAGATAAACAATGCCAGCGATGAATGAGAACAGTGTCATCTCTTCACAGGACCCGCCAAGCTAGCTGAAAGGGTTTAACCGATTCTCATCAGTTCGGTCCTTGAAGTCACCAAATTTCCAACCAGAACAATCCTATGGAGCACAAGGGGTAAAATTGTCAAAGTCATGCGCAACGTGCAACCAACTATGGGCTCCTGACTTACAACACAATCTACTTCAGCTTTAGCTCTAGGCACAGGTCGTCTTGGTCCTTCCGCATCAGAGTTCCAATCTTCATTCAACACCTTTGTAATCATGACCTTGATAGGATGAGTCTGCATGCCTGATCGCCATCCAAACCTAGTAACGGTATCGTAGACAATGGTCTTGCCCAGATGACAGCGGGATTCCATCGCGTAGCCAGCGGGTTGACAGACGCTGTATAGTCCTGTGCAAGAGCCTTGGGGAATAGGATCTGCCGTGTGGTATACGTGATATGTCGAAGTGTTAAGTTCAATATCCGATGATTCCGAAACCGGCCCGGGAGCGGGCATCGGAAGGTGAAGTCGAGTAGCGGCAAGGCGTTCGCCCGGAGCCTCAAATGTGACTACCTAAAACGTAACGCAAAATGGTCATCAGTTAAACAACATCATTTCTATGAGATGATAGCTTGACTCGTAAGTGCTGACCGGCACACCAAAAGTTATACCTAAGTATGATTTAGTGAGTTGAAATTGAATTCCTGACGACTTGTCATACCTAATAGAGAAGCCAAAGCACCGCCCAAGCTATGTCCCACAATCCATATATTGGCATGCGGATATAAATGCGTAAGATTATTATATAGATTCTATATGAGTGCAGCATTAGCTATATTGTCTAAATACCCGTGTGAATACTCACGACACCAGTACCATAGAACAAACCCTCCTCCGCCAAAGCATCCGAGAGACATGTACTATCGCACTTGAAAGAACCTGAATAGCAATCACAAACTTGATTGAATCTCCAAGCCCAGTTAACTCGGCCGCAACAGCATGAGAATAACCTGGATAGATAGTAATTGATCAGGGTATACTTCAGCTACAATGGGTGAAAACCAACCTATTATCGTTTAGCTTATCCTTTTTGGCCGTTGGGCCATTTCCTATCAAGGTTGTACCTTTGATAGATAGGATCACAGACGAGTTATCTGCGGTGGAGAAAACATGGCCCCGAAATCCATCATCGGTTTCGTTCCAACCAAATGGTGTGGACTAGAATAACGGGTCTTCAATGCTCAGCTATTCAAAAGCGCCTTATTTGACCACTCACAGTATTCCATCGCTCGTCCAAAGGATACCAATTTCCCGCTTCCCCAGAAAGTGCATAAGCATTTCCCGTCATCTTCGCCAGCTCCAGAATCGTAAGACGATCTTCAATATCAGGTCCTATCACCACATCATCTTCCCATTCAATCATTTCACTTTCTGCATGTCTAAGTGACCGTATACGTGCTCGGTGAAATGCATCCTGGGATTTTGGCCGCCGAATTCGCATGGGTCGAGTCTTCAGCTGAACTGTACTTGACGTTCCTTCGGATGAAGAGTATACATCACCAAGTCTATTTCGAAAAACGGGCAATGGGACACTGTGATCGTCCTCAGACATGACCATAGTGGTTGGTGAGTGTGGTGAGACATAGGAGGTTCCGTGGTCAATGGCGAGGTTGAATGTCAGAGATGACGGCTGCCTTAATGATGCTTGAGTCCTTGTCTCATCTCGCGTTAATGGTATCTGATGTGCCGAAGCTGAAGCAATGAGCAAAGCGGATAGTGTAAAGGGACTGTGCATAGCGTTGGTGAAACCTGGAAGATCACGAAACAAAGTCGCCGTCCATCGGACATTGAAAGATTGGACACCGCTGAGTTTCAAGTTTCTCCGTTATCCCCGTACTCTAAACCCCCTGTTGCGGATTTTCTACTGTGGCTGAAGGATAAAATGAATCAAGCTTACTTACGATTCGAAGAAAGAATTGCGTACGTAACCATATTGAAATATGAGAAGGCCGGATTAACTTGGGGATGGGGATTTCAGGGCAGCCCTTACGCTAACAAGTTAAGTCGCAGCATTTCAGCGATTTACTGGCGACCTATAAGAGAACTTGTCACGTACCAAAGGAGGTACGCGTGTTCTGCTTATTCTTTTAGACAGGAGTCCCTTGCTTCCTTGCCAAAGCCACAAAATCTGTAAGCAATCCATTCAATTACATTGGAATGTATCAATCAACCACTGAGAAGCTCTTCATACCATAAGGAGTAGCCGAGACTTCTATTCATTTGATGTGTTTTCGGTCTTCCGGTGTTTAGAGAGCCAAATTTTATGATGCTAAGCCACTCATCTGTTTAAGCTACCGTATTGAGTTTTGGCCGACACATTGTATGACGCATTGCAGCGCCTGGTTACTATCTGATGCCTGATGGGGCTGGCGTGAAAACTCTTAGTATCCGACTCCTTTTCACAAGGCCGCTGCTGCCTTTTCTCTTAGCCCTTCAGACAAGCTTCCCAACCTTGAAAAGTTGTGGTCAATTTGGGTGGAGAGCTTGAAGAGACTCCGTATGTCGGCTACAGGTCATTGTTGGGGAAACAAATCTTGGAGACTGAATGTGGTGGGCTCGAAAAGGATCTGAACGTGTTTTATTTCAGCCTTGAACACTCCGTGCCTATCTTTGCCGGAACCTATCATCCAGAGGCGCACATTGAAGTGTAAAAACACAACAGCACCGATTTGATGTTCGTATACGGTGGGAAGGAGTTGCTGCAAGTCCCTTCCAAATATAGGAACTGGACGAACGTGATAGGAATCACGAATGACATCCAGATGAAGGACATTGTGTGGGGCCACAGGCCAGTTGGCAATAGAAAAATCGCCGACTCTGTAAGGATCTGAGCGCAAAAACAAATCAAACAATGAGGGAAGCTGCTTTTTGAGGAGTTTCGGTGGGGGACTTACCATGGAGACTTTCATCCAGTGAAGGACCTGAGTTGGTTGGCGGAGGCTGGGGCAGAGGACTACTCGGATGAATACAAAGAATTACTAAGGTGAGAAGCTGCAGCGGCACTAAAAGAATGGCAAGTACCCGCCCTCTACCGAAACTCCTCGAAAAGCAGCTTCCCTCATCGCTGATTTGTTTTCGCGCTCAGATCCTTAGAGTCGGCGATTTTCTATTGCCAACTGGCCTGTAGCCCCACACAAAGTCCCTCATCTGGATGTCATTCGTGATTCCTATGCCATTCGTCCAGTTCCCATATTTGGAAGGGAATTGCAGCGACTCCTTCCCACCGTATACGAACATCAAATAGGTGCTGTTGTGTTTTTACACTTCAATGTGCGCCTCTGGATGATAGGTTCCGGCAAAGATAGGCACGGAGTGTTCAAGGCTGAAATAAAACACGTTCAGATCCCACCACCATTCAGTCTCCAAGATTTGTTTCCCTAACAAAAAGATCATATGTGTATGCTTTCTTAGGAAAGTACGGTTCTCCTAACAGCAAGCGATAGGATACCGTTCGACCAATGCCAATTCGACATACGACATATGAATCAGCACCTATCGTTCTCTCGGATCCGAATGTTAGGTGACTGCTGACAAATCACCATAGTTAAGCCTCATCTGACCAACTTGCGCAGTGCAGCTGACGAATCATCAGGCTCCACAGTTACGTCAGGCTTCAGCGGCAGCTTCTTCGTAGCCAGGCCCCGAAAATACAAAATGACGCATGCTCATGCCATAAATCCCATATGCCAATCTCTTTGGTACAATTATCCAGACTATCAGCTCGACGAAGTGCAACGCGCTCAACGGTCCTAGCTGCATCGAACAAAGCACTCAACATGTCTTCAGCAAATCAGCCTCTGGAGACTGATTTTGATCCGCTCTTTCCTCCTCCAAAGCCAGTCAGCTCTATTCTTGCACCTAAATCGTGGCCTGGTGTAAGCCACGAATCAGGCACCGAGCTCTCCAAACTGCTCAGGATGGACTATGATCAATTTCACTGCTTCTTTAACAAAGACGGATTTCACAAGTGAGTGTAAGCCCTGCAATATTCGTCTTCAACACAGCGTGACCATCAGTTGGTACAGCCATTTGAGCCACCACCTTTTCGCTACTTATTCATTCGGCGCGAGTCCCAAAATCCTGAAGGCTGCCTACGACGCTCATGCTTCCTATCAGCGACCTAACTATCCAAGTCCCAAGCCAATCGATCATACGAACTGGAAGGACCACCTTGGTGACCGGGAGTGAGTAATTCTCCATGTTCGCAAAGCTTTGTTAACTCATGCTCTTCTCCCTAGTTACTACGATAGTTACCTTCGTTTCTTCACATCCCAATTAAAGAATGAAGGCATTTCCTCGGTCCTAGAAAAGTATATCTTCTCAAAGGTAGCGAACTCCGAAGGTCCGACTTTGGAAGGCACCACGAGTGCACCAAGTTCTATGAATCCACATATGTTGAATAGATATATGAGCGGCCTGGTTCATCCCATGATTCACGGAGGAAATGGAATAGAATTCGGAATGATTGGGAGTGTCGCCCAAGGTGAGCCTTAAGTCGCAATCGTGATTTCCAGACCAGTGGTAAATTTATTAATACATTTACCAACTTTAGGATTAGCTATGGGAGCTGTCACAGCAGCCAACTCATCTGCTCTCTTCCCTCCAGACTTCTTTGACTTCTCCGCCGAATCAGATCCGTTGACATCGTTGGCTCAGATCTCGATTTCTTCTCAGGAAACAAATGAGGACCATTCAGTCCCTTCGTCCAAAGGAAAATCCAGCAAATCATCACCAGAAGTTCATTCCTTCACCCTGCTCGCAAACATGCTAAAGGATCCGAGGCTTGAAGCAGGAAAAACATGCAAACAAACAAGCACAGCTAAGTACATGGATACTCTCTCGAGTACCGGGGATGTGATTAGGGAGTACGCAAAACAATGGAGCGTGAACTCTATTGATCAAGTCGAAGAGAAGCTGGAGGAGCTTTGTTGGCTTGCAACAATAGTATATGGACTAGGAGGTTTCAGGGATGGACATCGTTTTAGAGCGGATTTCTTCCTGTGAGTCCATAGGATGATCGTATATGGGGATTTTGTAGCGTTTTGCATGCCCTATTTCTGACTTCAATCTCTTTAGTATCCACATGGTCACTAGTACGCTCTTCGTCCCATCCTACCTCAGTCAATTGTCATTCCCATCGCAGAGCGCGTTGCTGAGAGCGCAACTCTCTGTTATCTTGGCATATTGGGTCTCTCGCGGTCGCCCCCAGCTTCCCATAGTCCCATATTACAACCACACAAAGGACTACATGACATTTCTTCCGAAGGCACTCCGGGACATTCATCCTTCCAAGGATGCACTCCCATCTGGTAGTGCTGACCCGTCAAATATATGGCCCCTTATAATTGAATCGTCCCTCAATCACCCGGAAGAACATCTTATCAAAGCGGTCCGGTCGTTGGCACACTGGGCCAGGCTATATGGAACGAGGGAACGCGGTTACTTCGACGAGAACAGAGTACATCTCTCGGGGGTCGGAGAACTAGATGGGACATTGTTTGAGAGGGTTGCGTTGTTAAGCATTAAAACTCTTGGGTGGGTTAGAGAAGGAGAAGATGCTGGGAGCTGGGACAGAGTAGGGTTGGGGTGGGACCACCTCTGGGAATAAAATCACTATCGGCAAATAGTCAACGCACTCACAAAGTTTAGTCACGTTACTTAACAAAGCATCGTATCTCTGGAATCTTATGCAAAATGCATGATGTATCACCGATCAGCGAGGGCGCACCTATGTGCAAAGCATTGATTATTCGGTGTCACCTTCAAACGTGATCGTTACTAGTCTGTCCTGCGATGCGCCTCATCCAACGAACGGAGGGGCTATCCGTACAATATCTTTGATAGAGCAGATAATTGATCACGACTACACGCATATCATATTGCCAAGGAGTAATGCTATAACTCGATATCTTCATCATCGTAATTCTCCTTTATGATCCTTCAGAAATAGCGTTATATTAAGCACCTCTGCGGAGCTATCTATAGACCAGGGGTATCTCACCTATACACATATGAAGGTGGATGATCACCGCTGCGGAAGAATGGGTTAACATCGATATCAACCAGGTCAAACTGACTTACTAATTCGTCACCAATACATCCACAAGATCTGGTTTCACGTAGTCGTAATAAGGGTTGATAACGTCAACCTTGTCTAGGAAATCTCCGCCATCCACGCCCAAGACTTCTCCAGGATCTCCAAAATCGACTGCACCATATTCATGATACAAGTTCCATAATGGTGTTAATTTGAATTGTCCTGCAGCAACTACCACCGGTGTTGCATGCGCTCGTGCAGCCTGAGCCGCTATTAACGAACCCGACACAGCAAAGACACCTCCGTTAGCTAGAATTGCGTGGGCACCAAGTATAACCTTGTTGACGCGCGACATCAATGCGAATATACAGGAATCTGGAACTAGGACTGTGGTTATCCCTGCAGAAGAAAGTTGCTGAGCCATTTGGACACCGGAGAAC
>WSUA01000001.1:23565-35765 GCA_019633455.1 Tulasnella sp. 419 | reverse complement strand
AAATCAGACTGGGATATAGCGGGTTTGTCTGGATTAGTGGTATGCTGACGAGGATGACCCAAGAGGACAAAGTTTGCCAATGAAGATGAAGATGATTGTGAGGTGGGGAGAGTAGTGGGGAGAGGGAGTTGTGGTGCTTGAGTGGCGATTGGAGTTGACGCTCCTGATTCACTTGACGCCGCGTTTGCAGCAGCTGCTGCATAAAATTCTTCTCTAACGAGCCGAAGTACTTTCCTGACGATATTCCCTACGCTGTGTTCTTGAGGACATAGCGTTAACTGGAGCAAGCCCTCTTGCTGAGCATAAACGCGCTCACCCTTTGGCTGAGCATCAACTAGAACTCTGCCGACGCTCTTAATAATTGATACCAGTTGCTGTAGAGAGCTAAATTTAGCGGAAGATATAACAGATCTAAGAACGAGGACCGTTTCCGACGCCGTCTGGTGAGCCCCGGCGACCTGACTGCATGGAGTAAACGCTCACGCAACTCGGACAGAATAATCATAATCTCACCGTCGTCTGAGTTTGGCCACCAAACTCTCAATTTGACGGACAGTTGCTCTGTCCTTGACCAGCGTGCTCATGGGCAATAGACTTGTAGAGAATGAGTCTTTCAGCTAATCGAACTGTGTGAATTCATGAACTAATCAGGAATAATGATCCGATAGGGGCGAGAAAGTCCCAAGACTCAGGAACACTCATTTCGCAACTGTAACCGCCAAAATTTCAACCAGACCTAAGGGGCGAAATCCTTAATTTCCGGACGACTCATCTTAAAACGAGTAAAACCACCAATCCCTCCTTGTTGACAGCTAAATACTGACCTCGCATTGTTCAGTGTGTGGCGTACTTGGTCTTCTTTTGCACGATCCAAATGGTCCAGCCGCGAGCGAAATTTGCGAAGGACTGAGTCTACTACAACACCGAGGCCAAGATGCGTGCGGCGTCGTAACTTGTGGGGCCAAAGGGCGTTTCTATCAATGCAAAGCAAATGGAATGGTCAGGGATGTTTTTGATGAGAAAAGCATTGCATCGTTGTTGGGTGGAATGGGAATAGGTCATGGTGAGTGAGCTTGAGTTGTGACATTCCCTATGCCTGACTTGGTTCATCATATAGTTAGGTATCCTACTGCAGGATCGTCCGCACACTCTGAAGCTCAACCATTCTATGTGAACTCGCCTTATGGAATAGTTTTTGCTCACGTCGGTCTTTAGTCGTACTTTCCCGGTTTTCTCCATAGACTGACGTTTTCAACCCCGCTATTACCAGAATGGAAATCTAATCAACACGGCTTCTCTAAAACAATTTTTGGATGCCGAAGCACATCGTCACATCAATACAGATAGCGATTCTGAACTCTTATTGAATATATTCGCCAACAATCTACAACAAACGGGTAAATTCCGAATCAATGAAGAGGATCTTTTCACCGCAATCAAAGACCTGATGCAGCAATGCAAGGGGGCCTATGCTTGCGTCGCTATGTTGGCTGGATTCGGTATAATCGCTTTCAGAGATCCTAACGGTATTCGGCCGATCGGCATGGCATCCAGGAAACGACCAGGAGGTGGCACTGATTATATGTTTGCCAGCGAGTCCGTCGTTGCGGACGCTAGCGGATTTACAGACTGGCAAGATGTAAAAGCCGGTGAGTTATGCGTAGCCTACCGAACATCTTCCGTGGCTTATCAAAATGCGGGGTACGGCAGGAGAAGCAATCATCATCACTCGAACAACCGTCAGCAAACGCCATCTCGTACCGAGCGCCACAGTTGCTCCAGACATTTTTGAATATGTCTATTTCGCTCGTCCGGATTCCGTTCTGGATGGAGTAAGCGTATATCGTTCTCGGATGGCGATGGGAGAGAATCTGGCATTGGAAGTCCAGAGGGTGTTGCAGGAACACGATTTGAAAGTGGACGTGGTTATTCCAGTTCCTGACACTAGTCGGGTGGCAGCGCTGGAGCTGGCTCAAAGACTTGGATTACCCTACAGAGAAGGTTTCGTTAAGAATCGGTATGTTGGGAGGACATTCATTATGCCTGGGCAGCAGATGAGGTTGGTGCTACCAAAACATTGCTATGGAGTCCGTGTTGATACCTCATCACCGTAGAAAGAAGAATGTGCGGAAGAAGTTGAATGCCATGGCTCTTGAGTTCGCCGACAAGAACGTACTTTTGGTAGATGGTGAGCAGCTGTTTTCCCCATTGAGACCGGTCGGAATGCAAACATCCCATCTCAAATAGACTCCATCGTGCGAGGCACCACATCTAAAGAGATTATCCAGATGGCTAAAGATGTAGGAGCCAAAAAGGTCATCGTGGCCTCATGTGCACCCCCAATCAGGTTTGGGTGCATGTTCCTCTCACCATTAAGCCCCATCTGACCCACAGCTATCCCGCAGATATTCAAATGTGTATGGCATTGACATGCCATCTCGCACCGAACTAGTGGCATACGACAGGACCATTACCCAGATTGGGTCAGCAATCGGGGCCGATCTGGTCATCTTCCAAACCCTACCTGACCTGATTTCCTCTGTGCGTCAGTTCAACGAGAAGCTGGAACGATTCGACTGCTCGGTGTTTGATGGGGTCTACGTAACCGGTGATGTGAATGAGGAATACTTGGACCACCTGGAGAAGCTGAGAAACGACAAAGCCAAGATGAAAGTGAAGTCCATGGGCATCAACGGTACAAGCATGAACGGAATAACAGGAGGAACGACGAATGGAGTCACGAAAAACCCTGAAAGAGAGGCTGACTACGGATGCAGTGGTCCGATGAATGGAGCCGACGACACAATAGGACTGCACAACAACTGGGCGGTACTGAGTGCCGAGGCCGCTGGGGAAAAGGAAAAGAATCAAGTGGTATCATGATGTAGAGTTGGATGAGGAAGCCAGGTTATGTTGATCTTCAGGTATTATTAGCTTTCATAGAACTTAATGCTCGGCCTCCTTCGGGTGTACTGAGACTGTATCATGCACTTGAATATGATTACAATATTCCAAGCGATACATTGTGCGTGATTATGTGGTGGATCATTTTGAAACAGATAATAGTACAGGGTGAGCTTCGTTTCAACACACAGATAGCTCATTCCTCGTCTTCGTCCGACGATTTTTCATCCTCCAGCTCGCGTTCTTGAGCTCGTATGCGAGCCGATAGATCGTCTGGTGTGCCATTCTGTGCAGCCAGCCGTTTCCCTGCGAGTCGTGCGTTAGGTCATACTCATAACAATATGCAGGACGCGATGACCCACGTATCAATGTGTGTATGGCTTCTTGATATGACCGCTCCATTTTCCCGAGTTTCTTCTCCAGATCACGCTTAAGATCCCAATTAGGCCTCTTGGGCGCAATGTTGAAGATATCCTATGGAAAGGTCACGATTAGTATGGCCGTATCTCTGCAGGAAATTTTCATTTACCAGTTGTTGGTTTCTCCTCTCTTCATCTTCTGTGATTATCATCTCTGCAACACCCTCTACAGCTTTCTCAACCGTATCCTGCTCTTCGTCCATATTTTTGTGTTTTGCTATTGTTTTAGTTTCTGGATCATAGTTCCTAACACGAAAACGGAATTCCCCATTGGAATCGGTGCTATGACCCTCCTTTCTTCTTTTGAGAGCAATGAGACGCTCTTTTCGTGCTTCTGAAGCTGCTTGGAGTGACATTGGATGATGGTTGTAGAGAACGAGTCGAGTAGAACGTGATATACAGAGACAAATTCCAACCCCTTGAATCGCAATTGAGACTGCCCTGCACAGCAACATTGCTTATTATTCACTTTAGACGCTGGAAGATGCGATGGGAGATTCAGCGTCGGTGTCGAGTTCACGTCCGCCATCTCCAACTCAAACAGACTTGTTCAGTGTTGCCAGCGGACAAGCCAGTCAACGCCACACTCCCAATCTTCCCATAACCGCCAGCGTCACACCTCCTTATAGATTTCAATGGGATAAGAAGCAAGGACCAGCAAGCATATCGGATGCCACAGAGAGTAGAGCAGATTTGAACGCGGAGATCGGCGTCGGGAGCGGTCATGCAAGCCCGTTGAATATCAGCTTGTCGGGGTTGGGTGTCGGTCCCGCGCTTCCTTCTGCTTGGAGTTCAAGTTTGCATGGTTTCAATGGTGAGCTCATGATACTCTAATGAAATGCCTCGGTGGACTAATGATATCATAGCCATATCCACCGTGTTGAATAACCCAAAATCAAAACCAAACCCACTAAAATCGTCTAGAGCACCATTTCCTTCTGCCATTTCACCAGATTTACCACGCGTTAGAAGAAAAGATTTCGACTCGTATTTAAAGGCCATAACACCAGAATGGGAAAGGTTTCAGAGGAATCGTAGACTCGCGAAGGAGAAGGAGAAAGAGGCCGAGGGTGAATATGTTGATGAGGAATCTACACCAAAGGCCAGGTCCTCTGCAGAAAAGAGCGCTCCTCCACCCCTCACCTCGGTCCCCAATGTCTTCTTTCAACCAGAGTTCGAATTCTCGGATCTAAAAACATTCACAACAATAACTGATCCGCCGGCTACAGAATACTTGGAACCAGGTGGCGACCTTCCTCCAAGTTCTCCCATCGGCGAACCTTCCTACAACTTGGAGGTACAAGATCGGCTGTCACAGTACTTGGACGTGGTGGAACAACATCTGTCAATCGAGATTTCAGCTCGCTCTTCGTCTTTCTTTGAGGCGTTGTCCAATTTGCAGTCCCTGCAAGCCGAAGGGTCCTCCTGTCTCAAACGCATCAGCCAGCTACGCAAGCAACTACAGGACGTGGATGAACGGCAGGCGAAGAAAGGCCTGCAAATAGCCATGCTAGTGAAGAAAAAAGAGAACGTGGGCGTGGTTAGGGAAGGTGTTAGGGCCATTGAGGCTGTTGGGGAATCTGTTGGGTTGATTAGGAACTTGGTCAGCGCTGGAGAGTACTTTGAGGCGCTTGGAATGATTGAAGAAGTGGAAGGCATGTTTGACAAAAGATCGCCGAAAGCTGGAGTGGAATCAACAACCACGTCATTATCTGGGAAGCGGACGGATTTCGCACCCAAACGACGGTCCTCTACAATGCTCTCTGGCAATGGCCCAACTCTTCCACTTTCATCGTTGAATTCTTTGGCTTTCCTGCCGAAAAACCTTCATGATCTCTCCGTTTCTATATCAACCTCACTGTCAGCGGATCTAGTCGCGTTGCTCAAGGTTGACCTCACAAGAGATTATTCTTCTCCTGAGGTTGATAATGTCTTCCACGACCGAATATCACCACTTATTCAAGGTCTAGTTCGGACAGGAGGGGTTGAAGCCATGGCCCGGGGCTACGGAGGGGCTGCTCTCGCTGAAATCAAAGCTGTAACGAGGAGGGTGAGTTAACAGAACCCGAGATTCACTCCTTCGAAGTTCTGCGTTTGTTGATGAATTGACGGCAAGCTATTTTCATTATTATCGTAGCATCTGCCTCCATCCGAATGGGATGAAGAGGAAGGAAGTAAAGTCAATGGTTCTAATGCGGATGGAAGGTTAGTAAAACCTCAGTGTTGTCTGCAGAACCGCAAGGCTGATTTGACTTTTAACATGCAGTATCTCCACAAAAGACCTCAAGGCGTTGTCTCATCAGGAATTCATGAAGCTTTCTCGAACCATGTTCGCAACCTTACTTCAGCGTATCAATACAGTTGCATCTCACATCACATCGTTGAGCAACGTAATTTCAAACCTTCCATCCTCATCAACTGCGACCCCGGCCGAAGTACCTTCGTCGTTGTCCGAACTGCTCTCAAAGGTTGTTGAACTAGCCAATACTAGGGCCTCCAAAGTTCTTTCCATCCGATCCATAGAACATTCGCAGCTTCCACTCCACTCGTTTCTGGAAATATTCAATCTATCCTGGAACTTTGTTCTACAATCGGAAGTTATCGCCCGAAGGATGATAGTAGGGTTACGTGGTGTTGTCGTTGGACAAGCTAAAAGCTATCTCTCGAACTTCCACAATGCAAAAATAGGAGAAAGTGCGAAGTGGGTTGAGGATGAAGTTTGGGCTCAGGTGGAAGTTCCTTACGAAGCGCAACGGACTGTGGACCTGTTGGCTGAGGCGGCAGTTTCCGATCCGAAGGCGCTTGTGTTGGAGGAAGGCAAGGAGTCCCCATCCTTGACGATGAATGGCAATGGACCTGCTAGTCCTAAATCAGGTCCAGTGAAGCTGTTGAACATCGAGGATAGGACGTATTACGTGGTTGGAGCGACCATGCAGGTATTGCTGCTGTTGGTGGAATATTTGAAGGTTATGATCAACTTGCCACTGTTGACAACTGATGCGATGGCCAAGTTGATTGAGTTTCTCAAGGTAAGTTGCCGTTTTGTTCATTCCCGGTGCCGAAATGATAAGTTGATTCACGTTTCAAGGCCTTCAACTCTCGGACTTGTCAAGTTGTGCTCGGAGCCGGAGCCATGCGGTCTGCAGGACTGAAGAATATCACAGCGAAACATCTAGGTAAGCTAGAACAGTTACACGTGCTAATATCTTGCTTATCTGGTTAACGTATTAAGCTCTTGCCTCTCAATCCCTTTCCGTAATGGTTGCCCTCATACCATATGTTCGCGAAACTTTCCGAAGGCACCTTAACCCAAAACAGGCTGTCATTCTGGTGGAATTCGATAAGCTGAAGAGAGTGAGTGCCTTGAGGAGATAAACCACTAATTTGGGACTAATGTGATATAATTTCTTCAGGATTACCAAGAGCACCAGAACGAGATACATTCCAAACTCATTGCTATTATGGGTGATAGATTGAGTGTACACTGTCGCGCGCTGTCGGTTAGTTCCTCTTTCGCATCTGCCTCGCTCGTGAAAAAAGAGTTAACTTCCATTATACAGGAAATCCAATGGGAGGTGCCGAGCACAAAACCAGGTCCAAATCAGTACATGGAGATCTTGGTCAAAGAGACAGTGACCCTCCATAAGGTGCTCTCGAGATATTTGGCTGCTCCTGTAGTCGAGGTATGCGCCAGTTTTTCGTTGTATAGTATCTCGCTAATTAACCCTCCCTAGCTTATTATGAGCCAGGTGTTTGCGGCAATCAATCATCAATTGTCTGAAGAATACTCCAAGATTGAATTGCCGAATCAAGAGGCCAAGACAAGGTATATTTGGATTCGAACACCACGACGATTGATCTAATTCATCTCTTGATTTAGAATGCTACAAGATGCGAGGTACTTGCATGAAAAATTCGGCGCCCTAAAGGGCATTACCGCACCACTCGGGATGCTAGAGACTGTGGTAATGGAGAAATCAATACCGAGGAAACATTCTCCATTCCCGACACGTAGACCAGCATTTTCTCCATCGGGTGGTAGTGTAAATGGCAAGGAGAAAGAACGAGAGCTGAGCGCATCTGGCTCGCCCTTGAGAAGAACTTCGACGTATGGTACTTCGAGTCCACAAATGTACCAAAACGGGATAATGGGAGGGGGTGGACCAGGATCACGGCCTTCATCAAGACCTTCCTCAAGACCTACCACGCCAACTACTCGACAAACATATACACAAGGCCCTGGTTCACCATCGTCTCTATTGCAAAGTAGCACTCCACAGACAGATGTTTCTTCGCCGCCAAGTCTACAGCCGAATCAACAGTCTCCAAACTCGTTACCGCATGTCGGGAGTCCAAGTATGGCTGATGGAGCCAGAGTAATACTGTCTCCGCCGATACCGGAGAAGGATGATGCTCATGCTGGATTGGGACTAAGAGTTGTTGACTTATCGACAGAGAATGAGATCCATAACGATGGAATGGAAGCACCTAATGAAGGAGAAACTAGAGTCGGGATATCGGCGGGGGGAGATGGTGTTGACGAGCATGGGCAACAGGGTCAACCTTTGGAATCTGTGGGACCAGAGAATACGCGTTCGGATGAAACGTCGGGCGGTCTTAAGCCGCATGGAGGGAATGATTGATCCAATCGGCAGGAGGGATCTACGGATATAGGAGGGGATCGGAAGTGATTCTTGAGGCGTTTGGTTTAAATGTCTCCCTTCACTCCTTCAACTATATTCTCCCGCACTCAATTCCTGTTGTGAGTTAATTCTTTATCCATTGTCATGGATTCATATGAAGTTGTCAATGGAAGCATGTTGATTAGACTTTGCCGCTTTTTTTCGTACTTCTTGCTTCGTTGGTTGTTTCTTAGTCGATCTTTCCTTGTTAGTCGAGGATCTTCCTATTCACTTACCTTCGTTTGTTCTGTTGTTTCTCGTTTGATGTCGCAATCGTTTATCTTACACGGGGATGTTGCATGAATGTGATAATTCTAGATTTAGCATCCTATTCAGTTCTCGGAGAAATGGCAACCAGTTGTGGATCTGTGCTTACTATGGCAGTACTCTTTGTCCATGTTGACACACAGATTAGTCATATTAGTACGGTTTTGGGCGACCTCGCATGCCGAGGACCATCGCAGCCAACGTGTCCTTATCAAAGACCAAGGCAAGGATCCGGTCCGAGGCTTTCATACGTAGATTACTTGGCAATACGCATGCTGATTTGCGTACGTGATCGGCGGCTCTTATTGTGAAGCTTACTGTTTTTGCGCGGCAACCCTCCCACTTCCCAAAAAAAAAACGCAACGCATGCACAACATTTCCAGCCTCTTGGAGAAGAGACTACCCACAGTCGTCAACACTTCCCGCGAAAACATATAACGTAGGATTTGAATTGGGTGCAACGAGATTACTTGGGGGCTTGCTAATGTTACATTATAAACTAATTTGCTGTTGCAGGGAAGATAGTGTATATAAGCCGATAGGTATCCGACGTATATTTGGTGAATTAAAGAACGACGGTGGGGGTGGTGGGTGGTAGGGGGTGGAAGGGAAACGTTTTGGAATTTTTTTTTTCTTTCTTTTTTGTGTGACCGAACGTGCGGGAACGTGGAGCAAAAAGGTACTTATTTGAAGTAAAAGAGGGTCCAGACTAAAAGCAGCTTCTCGTGCAACGTGTTCGCGAAAACCCATATCGGTTGCCCTTTTGTGGGGAGTAATTTTTACGTGGAATGGTAGGATGGCGAAAAGAGACGACTTAACGTTGCAGGGTTCTTTTTCCTCAAGGCGATTTAGCGCAGAACGGTAAGATGATGGATGGGGAAATGTGGGTGAAGATACACCCAAAGAAGATCTTGAAGGTATCAAGGTTGTAGGGTTATCGAACTAATGGAGATTTTTGAAGGGGTTATTTGAAAGAAATGTAGTTGAATCCAAATCGAATAAGACAGGTTCTTTCACTAGACCATGATTGGAAGTAAAAAGAAGATGGGTATATGGATATCGGGTCCGGGAGGGGGTTGAAAAGGTATGTGTGATTGATCACGGAAACGCGCTCATGACCTTGTTGGAGTGGCTAGAACTGAAGGTACCAAGCTTCGGGGTTTAATCGCCAGGTGAAAAAGATAAGTATTTACTCACCTTGTGACCTGTTGAGTGTAATGGACCGGGTTACTGATCTTTAGCTTTAGATAACAGCGGTTAATTGAGTTGCAGGCAAAGGAATAACCTTTTGATATCTGCGAATTTTCCAGAGGTGAGCCCTCAATAGATCCAGTTCTGGAATGCGCGTCACCGGGTTACCCAGTGTTTAACCTATTTGTCGGTGTCAGCGGCCGTTACTGGTACCCAGAGGTTGGATTGGACGGCGCCCGTGGCGAATGGACAGCATGATGGCCCATGGTGCTTTATACGAAATTAGAAATGTGGGTGTATCTCTCACGAGAATAGACGCGTTCTCTGTTGGAGGATCCATATGGGCTATAGGGCCAATTGTGGCTCTTTAGAGCGCCTTGTGAGATCGATCGGAAGGTCGGAGATGGATGGTTTTGAGACAAGAGGCGAGCTATTTAAGAGTGTCTGAGACAACGGGTTGAGACTTGGGGACTGAACGTCAGACTCGACTCGTAGTGTATGTGTTTCGAATGCACATTGTCTAAACACGTTAAAGTAACGAAAGGCGGAGTGGGAGATGGATGCATCGATGAGTGTGTATTTCCCGGAGTGAGATCAAAAGTGAGGTGCTATTACGCGATGGCAGCACCACCTTTGCGGTGCGCCGCAGCTGGTGACGATTTTGGTGACGATTTTGAAGGTACCCGTTGAGGACAATAGGAGTGTGCGGCCGAAGGATGACCGAACATACAAGAGTCAAGTGTGACAGAGTGTTACACATCTAGAAAAGATCCCCAAAATTAAAGAGTCGCACGTTTAGGAGTCAAAGAAGAAAAAATTATTTACGAGTACGTCAAAATCCCAAATTGGTCATCCAAGGGGCTTATCCCTTCTCGTCGATCACGCGTTTTCTTCTTAGTTTGACGTTTTTCCTAAAAATTCAGTCCTCAACCGTCTCCCTCTCTCTCTCTTCCTCCCTCTCCGAATAAGCTTTGCTCTCAGCATGTTTGACGATGTCTGTCTGGTTTGCGGACGCATCGCAGACGGGTATGTCCTTTCTGGCTGTCAGAAGCTTACTAGTCCCGCTCAACCTCCGTTACAGACTCTATTGCAGCGACGCATGCAAGGATGCAGAACGCAACGAGTCCGCTCTCGACATCGACCTTGGTTTCATCACAGACTCCCTCCCGCCTCTCGCAAAAAACGATCATTCGACGGCGTCTTCACCGACCTCGTCAATCCTGACCGCGCCATCAGCAACGGATGATGTCGAGGACTTGGTTTTACCCGATGCCGACGCGTTGATTCCGCCGACAAAGAAGCAGTCGCGGTCAAGTTCGCACTCGCAGCCACTCAACAGCGCTCGGTCGCCGCTCCTCAAACCAGTCACTAATTTGAACTTCATCAGGAAACCAGGCCCAACAAATACTCACGGAAGGGGTGGTGCTGCTGCTGCTACTGCTGCTGCTAATGGACACGGTCACTCGCATTCACATTCTCATCATCTCCAGTTGCCTCAGTCCCAGCAACAACAACCACATCGCACTCTACACAAACGAGGTTCATCGCATTCGCATAGCAGTACTAGCTCCAATACGGCTACCTCCGGTCTTCTCTTCGGTACTGACAACAACTCTACCGGTCATCACCACTCGCGCCCTCAAACCAGCGGTCGAATCTCGCATCCTCATTCGTCGTCCTCACGTGGTCATCATCAGCGTCAGGGACATGCATCATCCTCTTCTTCTTCATCAGCACATTGTTCTCCTGACCTCCAAGCCTCATCAGCCGTCTCACGTCATCGTTCCCCAGATCCCAAGGAATCGGATGCCGTCAAAGCAAAGAAGAAACGCAGCAGAGCAAGTCTGCCCGCTTATTTCTCATCTATACTTATAAATCCCTCCACTCCGGTCACGGCTCTTACAATGGATACATCGGACGGAATAGATGATGACGTAGACGCTAATTGGGTTCCCAAGTCAATTCCGTCAAATTCGTTTTCGGGTTCGGCTACAATTCGGTTCCACCCAAGACCAGACTCCAAGAGAGCCGTCAGTGACCAAACGGCCGACGTCTCCGCTGCATTGGCGTCATTAACATTGTCAATTTCTACCAAAAAGGTTCAACCGAGTTCCTTTTCACCAACCACGCCGACAGTTCGCCGTGTTGTTCCTGCCTCTGGAATCGAAGATGAGCTTACAAAGAGTGGTATCACTCGGGGACGCGACCGAACGGAAAGGGGTAGATCATCTGCCGATGGTAATCTCGCAAAGGAGTTGATGAAGGAAAATGAAGACGTAAGGGATTGTCACGGTTGTCTAGGGCGTCACAAGGAGGAATGCCCTCGCCGGATTCGGTTTGATGATGCCGTAGTGCCGGAGCACCCCTTGGCATCTGATGATGAAGAAGAGGAAATAGATTTTGGGTCCACGCGATTTGGTAGACGACCTGCCCAAATCGTGAATATGATGCCTTCCCCGCCACCGTCTTTCCGAGGTAGGGGCGGCGGTGTGGATATGGCAGTAGGCGGAGGACGGACGATGATTATGAAGCTTCGGAGGTTTAGTTCACCGACTACAACATCTCCGACTGGTAGAGGAGGCGTAGTGGGCTCAGGGAAACCAAGAGTCCCGGTTTCCATGTTTATTTCCCCAGTACCACCTACTAGGAGAGTTGTCGGTGGAAATGAAGGTGAAGAAGAGGAAAGAGGAAGGAGCAGGAGTCGGATTAGGAGTCGTAGTCGTGCAAGAAGCAGAAG
>WSUA01000001.1:0-22076 GCA_019633455.1 Tulasnella sp. 419 | reverse complement strand
GAGTAGATGTTTTGGAAAAGAAACATGACCAACACCCCTTTGACGGTTTTTTCCCTCCCTTTCCTTGACCAAATTCAAGAGTGCCTCATTACCCATCCGCAGCCGTTCATCTTGGTGTAAATTCAACCTGTCTGACACTCAGCAGCGTGGATCCGCGTCATTGTGTGAGTGGTGATTATCATCAGTTTTGTTTCTGTTGCTCACACCAAAAATGGCAGCGACGCTGGGAGATTCATTATCATCACCGACAACCACGGCTACGCGTAGAGGTCGACTTGATAGGGATTCCCCTGAAGAGGAACGTTTTGGTGAAGAAACTCTGCTTGAGCGACCACGCAAGCGACTTCGAACTTCAGCAACTACTTCTATAGCATCTTCTACAAGAAGAACGACGATGAGGGTACCAGACGATCAGTTACAACAGCAATTGAATATCCCTCTTCCTCCTTCTCAATCTACCTCTCCCATGGACAATTCATCCACTAATGGCTCATCAAATCTAGGGGCTACTACACCTGCGCCAAGTGGTGCTGCTAATATCAGCGGTGCTATAAAGGATAAGGGGAAAGCCAAGGATACTTCCAATGGAATAACCACCGTAGCACACGTTAAACGGGTGCTGCCAAAAGGAGGCGGTATGGGGGGAACCGGAACGAGGCCAGCAGTGACGAGAGTCAATCCACCCGGAACGACAATATACCCCGATTCTACTATTGACAGAGAAGAATTCATCAGGCTTGTCGTTCAGAGCTTAAGAGATATAGGTTATATGTGAGGCCCTCTGTCGTTTTTTTGGGTTTCAATGTGGACTGACAGATTGCGGATTTTTGCATAACAGCGAATCTGCCACAACGTTGGAAGCCGAGTCCGGGATCTCGTTGGAATCATCTGAAGTTTCACAGTTTAGGGATGCTGTTATGGAGGGTCAATGGTCCAGAGTGATAAAGATGTTGCCAGCTTTGGGAGTGGTTGACAGAGACATTTCGGTATGTCTTATCTCACTCCATGTCCCCTTCGTATTTCGTACATCAGTTCTGGGGATCATGACCTGCAGTGGTTTTCGTGCGCTTTTTACTGACACCTCCGTTTCTCCACCTCATCTCGTGACAGGGCGCGCGTTTCCTCATAAGTCAACAACACTATCTCGAACTCCTAGAATCCAAACAGATCGGAAAGGCGCTACAAGTCCTAAGATCGGAGCTGACACCCCTAAGTGTCGACTCGGTGAAACTTCATGGACTAGCCAGGTAAGAAGCACATTTCTAGATTGGTGGATTACTCATCATAACTGCTTATGTAGTCTTATGATGTGCATGGATCCAAACGATCTACTTTCGCGGGCGAAATGGGATGGAGCCAAGGGCACATCACGACAACGGTTACTTGTGGATCTTCAAGGTGAGCATCTGATCTTTGTCAAAATGGACCTCTAATGAACGACAAACGCGTGTAGCATTCATACCCCACAATGCCATGGTCCCTCCACGACGTTTGAACACCCTTCTCGAACAAGCAAGAAACTACCAAAAGGCAGCTTGCACTTACCACGACCCTCGTGCTCCATTTTCATTCTTGTCCGATCATGAATGCAGTCGAGCGCAATTCCCAACAGTGACCACACATCTGCTAATGGGCCATTCTGATGAAGTATGGAACATCGCATGGAGCCACGATGGGCGATACTTGGCTAGTGCTAGTAAAGACAAGAGCGCAATAATATGGAGCATCGGGGTGTGTATTACAATATTATTTCCAATTATGCATATTGGGCGGCTCATTATTAATTTTTGATGTCCCTAGCCCGAGACTGATCCATCCATCAGAGACTGCAAATCTATTCAGCAGCTTCGGGACCACGAGTACCAAGTTGGTATCGTCGCATGGTCCTTAGATGACAAAGTTTTGATCACTGGAGCCGAACAAATCCTCAAGATGTGGAATGTCGAGGTTAGGAATGATCCTTTTACGAAACACGTTTCATGTTGATTCCTTTGACGTCAATGTTCGATCTTTTCGCGAACTTTGCGCAGTTCTTCCCTTCCCATGATCCTTGCTGTCGATGATGATGCTTACCCCTTTTCTCTTCTATTTTTTTTGGGATTCTCGATTTCAGACTGGACTATTCATTCGGGAAATGGAGGGACATACTGAAGGAGTTAGTGCCATCATACCACTTCCTGACGGATCAGGTTACGTATCAGGAGGCATGGACCATAAGATTATATTTTGGGTAAGTCGACCTTCTTAGCCGCGCACCGCCGGCCGTGTCCGGGTCCGAGATTCCATGGGCCATACGCACGCGCCCATCGCCTCTTGTGCTTGATTCTTTACGTGATAGTCGGTTCTTCTAATAACCGCGCTCCATCCTTATCCTAGGACATCGAAGGGAAGCAGAAGTCGATATGGCCAGGGCAGATTCGGATACTGGACTTGGCTGTTTCCCCCGATGGCAGTAAATTGGTGGTCGTTGGTGTGATGGATCCTGGTTATGAACCGCAGTCTAACGTTGGTAACGGTGTTGTCGGTGCCGCTGCTGTAAGGCCATCGGGCCTTTCGATCCCCTATTCCTCCTCTTCGTCTTCGATCAGTGCGACAGGGTCAGCTAGTGGGGGTGCATCGGTAGGGCCTGGTTCTGGTCCAAGTGCCAATGGCAGTTCGAACGGTCCGGTGTCGGCGGCGGATCTGGCGATCATGAGGAGGCGAATCGCTATCTATGACCTCAAGACCAAGGAAGAGATTGCGTGAGTGACCGGTTGACATTCTTCTTCATTCATCCAGTCCTGCAGATCATTAGGGCAAAGCTTGTGACTGACCCCGATAAAATGTCTTGTCTTGTGCTTTGATTCAGGATGATTCCTATGCTCGGAGAGCTCACCAGCGTAAGCATATCGGCTGATTCCAAGTACGCTTTGATAAATCATTCCCCCGATGTGAGTTTCTGTTCAGACCGAGGGTCCCCTGTTATAATTTCATCTTTGGGAAGTTCCCGGCTTCTTGAATATGTTGTGTCTGACAATTCGGTTCCGTTACCCCTCCACTGAACTTTTTAGGATGTTCAATTATGGGATATGGAGACGAGACGAATGGTGAGAAAGTATACTGGTCAGCGACAAGAGCGGCACATCATTCGGAGCTGTTTTGGTGGTGCCGATGGAGATTTCATACTGAGCGGGTCCGAAGGTTGGTCTCGGCTTGATCTATTCAATAAAGTGTGGGTTCTCAAAACTAACTCGAAACCCTCACTCATATTAGATAGTAAAGTTTACATTTGGAGGAGGGATACAGGATCCCTGATGGAGGTACTCAGTGGCCATCAACATGGTATCGTAAATGCAGTCGCCTGGAATCCTAGAGAAGTGGGGATGTTTGCTTCGTGTTCCGACGACTCGACGATACGGATATGTGAGTATCACCTCATTGCACTTGATTCTCCCGCTTGCGGAGTGGTTCCTTTTTCCAAGGGACCCAAATTTCTGGCGTGTTATGATCAATTCATCGTGTGATATTTGGCTGAATCATTCTCGCTCCTGTTTTTTTTTCTCTATAGGGGAAGCACCTACGCCTGGAATGGAATCTCTGGAATCGATGCCCTTGGATTTACCGCAGTTGTCTGCAGGATCAAAGTTGGATGCCGCTGCCGCGAGTTCTGTCTCTGATGGGCAACGACGAGCCCAGAGCAGTCGCTGGAATCTGGGTTTGGGATCAAATCCATTATCGATCAGTTGAATCACCTCGTGGTCGTTGATCATCGGGTTCATAGCCGTCGGTTACGGGTTATTGGCATTGGCAAGAATTCCTGACTGGATATCTCTGGTCCTCAGCCCTTTCATTCATTCATTGGGGCGATAGTTACCCATTGAATTGCACCTCAGCATTCTCTCCCATCCTCCCTGCAGGTCTGCATTTTGAACAATCACTCATCCATTCAAGCTCATCATGACGAGACAATCAATTGTTTAACACTCCTTGCATCATTCCTTCCGGTTCAGGTCTTCTGCTCTCACTCGCTTCATTTGTTGTATCATTCACATTTTCTAAACATGGATTTCTTCTGCTTTGCAAGCCTCATTTCGCAGGCATTACCAAACATTCTCTCATCCTGTTGGGATTTGATTTGAGAACTTGGCAATTTTTTTTGGTTGCGAGACAATGCAATCCATTGTCTAATCCATTACATCGGCCATCTGCGTTATTTAGATACCTTGTCTGATGGTCTTCTTTGCTTTTTCCCTTGTTCGAAGTGATTCTCGTGTCTTGTAAGGCGACCTTCCGCCCTAACTCCACTTACTTGTGTTGCCTCAAGGTTTTCCATTTCCTTTGGAGTTTCCTCAAATCTCCTTCATCCCACACATGTATCACTACTAAGTATTTCTCTCACCGAAAGAATCCCGAAGCTCCTGGAAAGGTTCTACGACTTGGGCCACATTGCGCACGCGTATTGCGGGATCCTTGCACCTGAATGTTTGACCGTGGTAGAGGTAGAGTACAGTGGAGTGAATACTACTCGAGTTTTTCCGGTGATATATATTCAGTCTCGGCTTTCTCAATTGCGGCCTTTTGACCCCACGGCGGGAAATTTGCTAAAATCACGAGGAAATGCTCGCAACCGTTCAACCCATCGATTCGACACGTTTGTAAGACACGTATGGTAAGGAAAAAGGATTACTCGTATGTCTAAAGTAATTCAGTCGACCATCTGGGCCGGTTCAGCTGTACCGCCGCCACCATTTGAGCAAGACTCCAAACCGAGTTTTCCCCGGGGTCATTATTCTTTTTCTGGTCAATTCTCTGGTTGATGGCTATCATATCTGAATGCTATGCCTTGTAGGGGCTCCATCTTACTGATTTCAGGGACGTGTGTATGTTCATCTCAATGTTTACTGTGTCAGGATGCACTCTAATGTTTCCATGTTGATAACGTTGTTCAGTAACTGTATTACTTGCCAGCGGCACACGTCGTTCACAAACCATCCCCACGCAGTATGAAAAATGGTACGATTGATCCCCGCCTGATTTGGCCTTGCTGACAAACTGCTAATGTACTACGGGGTTTTCAGACATTGGGCCAGAGTTTCTCATTGAGTTTGCCTAATGGTCCCAGTCAGCAACTGATGGACCCTTCCGGTCCTTTCTCCTTTAAGAATATGAGTGTTTCTGCGAGTTAGACATTTGGCAGCGAATTTGTTTGATTTACTTCTTTTCACGCCTTACTGATTACTAAGATGACTTGATTTTTTCCATACAGATCAAGGAAGCCACTTTCATAACGAACATGCAAAATACCGCCATATTACAGGTCGGTATATTTCGAGAGGCATGTGTCATTCGTCTTCTATTAAATGCACCCTCCACAACGGAAACTTGGCACTGGAAGATTGTTTTGGCGCCTGCAGGATCAACGCTCAGGTTATTTACGTGCCAATTTCTGCTCATGAAACAAGTATAGACAAGATTAACTCGCTGCATAATGAAGGATCAGATTGCAACTCTTCAGGTCCAGGCCGCACGACAACAACAACACCCCACTCTTGAGATGATTGTCACTCCCGCAACTTGAACCTGCAAGCTTCTAAGCGGCTCCCCTGGGCTTCTTACTTGTTCGCTGGTTCGCGATACCCTGTTCAGCCGAAGCCGGCGTATTCCGCGGACTCAGGCTCCTGCTTTTCCCTGTTCTCGTACTCCTCTCCACACCAGGTAAGCATCTCGAGCTAATCCCACTTCTAGAAGCTGTTCTAGCCTCCACAATATCTCCTCTTTCCCAAATAGAGTGCGGGTAGATCACACAATTTCGTGCTGTGGGAGGCAGTCAGGATGTTCTATAATGCAAATATAGTCCAAGTCAAGCGTCCCTTCGGAGGACCGTCGGACTCGCTGATATTGCTCACTATTCTGCCCTGTGCTGAGAAGGAGGCTTATCTTGCACGTCATGGCCTTCGAGTCTCGTCTTTCGTCCCTTGCCCCAACTCAGAAGTGGTTCCTTGATACCCTTTGAAATACAACAAGCTCTCAAACTTGACTCCTTACATGAGGTAGCATGTCACCGGAATGAGACGTACCTACGATACACAAGACGTGTTCTGGCACCTGATGGTATGTTTCGTATCTACTATTCTTTCACATTACCCTGACTCATGACATTTGATATTCTTTTCTTCTCCCTCGACCACGTTTCCTGACCAGAAACTCACTTCTATCGGCCTATATCTTGTGATGCCATCTTCCCGGTCCACGAGAACTGCGGAGCCCGAATCAAGAAGGCAAGGAGCTACCACGTCCAATATCAAATATTCCACGCTTTCACCTTGACAAGGGACAGTCGAGTTGACACATGTTTTTTCAGTTCCTTTTAGACGTTTGGGTAATAACCGTTGTTATGCCTCCTTCGGGGAATGACCAAGCTTGCTACCTTGTCAAACATTAACCTCTAACGTGTGGGTGACCCTGACTCTCGTCATTTCAGAGAAATGGGATTTACGGGTCATTGCTTTAATTAAGTCCACTGTAACAGGACCGTACGGGTCAATTTTTGATCAGGCCTTCCTTCACATGGCATCCTTTGACACCGAGACCCTCATGGCAAGTGGGCATTTGGAAAGACGAATGCTTCACTTCACAGTTGTGGGATAGTACAATATCTACATGTTTACGTTGCAAATAATTTAAACTATCCGATCCCGCGTGGGCAACAACGAGATTTTTTGGTTACGTTCAACCTTGTATGGCGGTATGCCGTGGATCAGCGTTTGATTCAGTTCATTCCAATTGAGCAAACCACGCTTCTGAACAGATGAAATGGCCTAGAAGGTATACATGTACATGGAGCGGATGCTCAATGCCGGCAACAATAGTAGTAAAGTCTAATCATGATATGCGTGTGGGCAGCCGGAGCTTTCCCAATATACAGGGAATCCAAATATATAAATGAGTGTAAGATCCACAAGGCAATAGCCAGAATGAGTGGTAATCGACACGTGCTGCTAGTTGAGTTGCAGAAAGATCATCGATTTGAAGACCGGCCGATCACGAAATCTGCAACAGAAGTAGGGCTAGATCTTGGAAGAACAGATGTATCCGACTGCCGACTGTTCATCAAAGATGGACGAGCCGCGGAGCTATTGTTGGAAGGAGAGGACAATTCGGAGGTATACTTAGAAGGGGACTTAGTCACAGTATTAGACGAGGCACCTATCGGGCTCGTCGATTCCATATACTGTTTTAATAGCTGATGGTGTACCTTGTTGGCTGATTGAGTTAGGGGTTTTGGAGAGATAGGCGTCGAGGATCCGGGCGGTTTGGCTAAAGAAGGCCGGGAAAACGCCTTGGAAGCAGACGTCGAGAGCGATGAAGGTGAATTAGAAGTCGAAGAGCCTCGGTATACACTGGTGGCTTTCTTTGTTTGCGTTCGGGCCTTCTCTAGCAGCGTTTTTGGCTTTGTAGGACCACCCCAAGCTATGGAAGGAGAAGAGAACCGTTCGTTATTTGGTGTTCTTCGAATGGGCGAATCTACTAAGCAGCAATTACCTCCCCATTTAGCCCTTTTGGGCGGCGGTAGCTTGTCGGTGACGATGAGTTGTCGACCTTTTCGTTCCGCGTCGTCCCGTTCTCTCTTCTCTCTCATCCGACTCGTAGCTTGGTTTAATTTTTCCTCCCGGTCTAGACGGCATTGCTACAAACGGAAGAACCGTTGTAAAGATGCTACAGATTGAATTGCCAGATAAATACTAACCATATAGAATTTGCGCCATGAGTTAACGTGGTCGAGCTCCCCGCGGGCGTGTTTCTCTCGACACTCCGAGTATTCGTCGAAGCAGTGCTTTCGCCATATCTCTGTGGAGCAAAAGAATTCGATGAGATTAAAGGCCAATTGGAAGTGAATGGAATAAAGGAAGGGAAGGGACAGAGTACAATTAGAGTGCAACGAATTAGCTGACCTTGGTCGTCTTTTCTTAGATGCTGAATAAAGAATATTGAGGGCCATGACGCGTATCGAGGCGATGATATCCAGAGATGAGATAGGTTTATTAGTTGAATGGGTAATGCAAGCCCCTTGATCAGCTTAGTGACTGTTTCAGTACTCACTGGGGAATTTATTTCTATCTTCCGTAGAATCTCCGCTGTGCAACGTTTGTCTTCAAGAATTGGTTTGACGAGAGCATATGGCATGTCCCCTAGACTTTCAATAGCTACACGGAGCAGGGAAGGAAGTGGGGTGAGTTTAGGGCAGCAAAAACTTCGGAAAGACGTCGAGGATGTGGGGTCTTAATAGTGCAACAGCATAGGAAACAGGGATGGCGAGAGACAAGAGGATTCACCATTGATGTTGGCCGATATAACTAAACGAGGTGCAGCGCATGCGAAGACACAGAAGAAGGGTCAATAGGTTTGTTGCCAAGTCCACGATTGTATAGAGGCCGGTAGAGAACCCACCTCTTAGGCAGCAGTTCATGAGACTAGGTACAGATGAGGCGCCATTCAATGGCTCGTATGTGTCCTCGGCGGACATTGCTTGTTTGCTGAAGTGTGGTGGAAGAGAGTGGCTGTGGGAGAGAGTCGACAATGGTGGCAGGTCACATGGTCACGAGTGTGACAGACGGGGGATGGGATCAAACATGGGGCCAGGGCAAACGCCGTTGGTCGCTTTCCAGATAGCGTCTAGCGCGTTTTCCATAACTTCTCCGTTTAACGTGCTTTCTTTTCACGCGCGTTGGTGTGATAGGCAGTGCACCGGCCCTTGAGATTTGCTCATGCAGATGCATTTGACCGGGCTTGCCGTTGAGCAAGGTTGTTCCCCTCTTTGTTAGATGACCGGTCGAGCATAAAACTTATTTCTTTCTGTCGTCTGCCGGGGGCGTATTGTCTGGCGACCCGCCTGCCCGCTAGTTGGCGTCCGACTGACTCAGTCCTTACCCAATAGTCTCTCTCTGGTCTAAAGGCGACTTCCGCCGAGTTCTTCGCGACACTGCTTTGCGACTCCTCTTGCCCACGGATAGCACCCCGCGCTCCATCGTCGGATCTGTGGTGAGGCGGGAAAGCAGCCTTACAACCCCCACGTGTGAAGTAATCTGCTATTTCGGCGATCCTAAGCGTAAACAGCCGACAAGGATGAGGTTCTCGCTTTCTACCGGGAGCTTTTTGAGTCTCTTCAATTATGTTATCAGCCGAAAGTAGCCTGAGACCATCTAATCACAAATATGGTACAATCAAACCGGGTCTGAATCGGGGTATGTGAGCGTGAATCTCACAGAATTCAATCCGACACTATGGGGCGAGATCTAAATCTCGAGTATCCATTTTACGCGAACCGTCGCCCAGCGAGAAAAGAGCGTCTCCCGACATAAACCCTGGGCTTTTCTAATTGCATATGGTTTGGTTTAGGGCCACGTTAATCTTTGGATCCTCTCCCATCTCAACTAGACGTCCCCGCCTTTCCAAAGAAACGTTACTTTGGTCGTCGGTTCAATCAGCACCCTTGACTTCTTATTTACGGGGGATCCCTTTGAATCGCACACCAACAGTTTTACCCTGTTCTCTCAACTTGTATGCTTTAGGCCCTTGCATAGATCATCCGCTGGCGTTCTAACACTTTGGTCGCAAGACTCTTTATAATCTCCTTGCCTCTTCCCGATTCCTTTCCCTCCTCAATCTTCCCCCCATCTCCCAAAACACATTGCTCATAAAATGGCATCCCCTCAAGGCCAACCAATAGACGCTTTTTACTACCCAGCACATGAAGTGCAACGTCCTACCCATCCTCGCATTCACATACGATCGGCGGAGGATGCCCATGTCCTCTTTGAGGCCGTCCGACTCGGGTACGTCGGTACACTCCATTTCATTCATCAATCTCCCTAATATCACGCGTCTATCTAATAGCGTACTCCGACCAGTTATTCGACGTCTCAATGACGGCGAGAGATCGCTCTATATCCGAAGTGGCAGCGTGTTTGTATGGGAGGAGTCGGAAGAGGCGATTGGTCTTCGAAGAGTACGTCATGTGTCTCATTGGCTACTTATCTCGCGCTTTGTTTCGGGTGGCATTGCTGACCAGTCGGGATTTTGATGTTAGTGGACAGATGGTCTAGTGGTAAGCTTCATTGTTAGTTCCGTATATTACATCAATCATGCTGAAAATGGTTATTTCCAGTGGTCTGCATCGCGGTAGGCACCTCGTCTTTGAGGGCACAAGGTCAACAACGCTTACACCATCCTTCATAGCTGTCGAGATCCATTTCTATTCTACGAGGCCAGATCAAAGAGCTCCGGCGGTCAAACACCGAAGTACGTTCCATGCTTGACATGCCAGCTGGATGAAGAAGTGCTCACCATATCATACATCTATCATAGCGAACGAGACCACTCCTCCAGTGAGGCCCTAAACACATCCTATAATGCCGACGCATCATCATCAAGATGCAACACAGATCAAGGCATACCTGGTCTAGTAAAGCAAACATACTCTGCGCTCGTTGTGGGAGCAGGTACCCGCCGCCAAAAGCTACACCTCACGGCATACTTTACACATGCCGACTACGCATCACTACCCACCGTCCAGGAAGACTCTGTACTCCGCAGCATAGCGGTACCGAGAGGGATGTATCGCAGTGGGAAAAGCAGACAGAGTGCCAAGAGCTTGCAAGAATGGGCTGAGGCCGCATCGACGGAGCAAGGGGCATCGACATCCAACTATGAAACTTCATCTTCGGCTTCCGCTTCTCCTAATATGGGTCATCAAAGCCAAGTCAGTCCAGCGGTTTCTCCCCATTCACGTCCTAGCTCATCCAATCGCAAATTACAGAACCAAGGAACATACCTTCCGTCACCAACAGCGATGCATCCCCATTCACCAACGTCGTCACGCCATTCACACCCTTCGCAATATCCGCCGTCAGCGCAAGCGATGCATTACGATCCCAGAATTCATGGACAATTGTCACCAACGACATTACCACCCCTGCAATCAGGTTTAGCCGAGACGCGTTTCACAACTTCGCCAATGGGAGGCATGCGTCCTATGGTTCGCGCCGCCGAAGACGAACGAATGTTGCAGCTTCTTGGTTCGAGGCCATAATTAACGCTTTTGTTTCATATTTGGTAATGACCCGACGGGCCATTATTGACTTGGTTGCGTAGGAGACGCGTAGGAGGTCAGGGATAAAAATTTGGATGAGGGGTCCGGGAGACGCGACTCATCTCTATGTTTATGAAGCAAAAGATGAACACCTTTAAGATTAAGTTTGAGGAATATGGACCTTTTTTTTCACTGTTGTTTTGGTCGTTGTATGCCGAAGTGTCGAGGGTTGTTTTAATGGTTTCAAATAATATAAAAGCCAACATAGTAGATCTATGTTTGCTCGAAACGTGACATGAGTCCCTAAACCCCGAACGCTGAGCAGACCGCCATCATTGGAACACAATTAGGTGTATTGTGAACAAGTCATGGACAAGATCAAAGTTCCGAAGGTTTGAGTAACATTGCTGATTGCCGATACTTTAGCAGAACTCACGCCAAGGACTACTCCACATAGGTCGAGCGTGTGCAATGTATCCGTCCCCAATCACAAGTGTATGGTACCATTCATCTGACCACACACCACCTCATATTTAACTTTGAAGAGGGAGAGAATGCCCAGACCGATGAGGAGATGTGGGTGAGAAATGTCGATTCTGTTCATACTGTCTCGATGAAGTTTCCCTCGAACCACCGTGCATATAGTCCGCAATCCCACATGCTGCTAACTAATGTATATCATAATTCATTAATTAGGTCCCTTACCCGCTAATATCTTCGGTTGTCCGGCTGCCTCAGACATTACAAGGCCATGCTCGATTAGCCTTTCGGACAAGAACCTTCGAGACGTTTACATTGGTGTTTGGAAAAGACTCGGAAGCCACCGACGTTTTTGAAAGTGTGCGGGAATTAACTGTTGTTAGTGAGTGTTTCTTATTACATCCGACATGTTGACTGCGGGTTAATACAGTTGCTGATTCTCAACCTACATTACAATACATATTTGCTTTCTTTAGCTAGCGTACAGCAACTCTATGCGTTTGATTATGCGCCGAACCCTCCCTTCGACGCCTCCGGGGGATGGAATATTTACAATCCTCGAGAAGAGTTTGCTCGTATGGGGATAGGGTCCAGGACAAAGGCTTGGAGATTTACAGACCTCAACAAAGATTACACGGTAAGTGATGTCGACAAGATCCGGATCTCTGGTGGTCTTCAGAAACATTATACTTCGCTAGGATCTCACTGATTTGTTGGTTTCCGCAGTTCTGTCCTACCTACCCTGCGCGTCTAGTGGTGCCGTCAAGAATCAGTGATACAACTCTCACATACGCCGCAAAATACCGAAGCAAGGCCCGTATACCCGCGCTCGTATACTTGCACTGGGCAAATTATGTTAGTAGTAATCTGATTGCTTCGACTCTCATACTTTGAGGCTTCCTTACTGATGTGAAATTACTCATTATGTTTTAGGGTTCCATTACACGTTCTAGCCAGCCCATGGTTGGATTGACAAACAACAGGTCTATCCAAGACGAAAAACTAATCGAAGCGATATTCCAATCACATCTTTCCCCAGAGTCGGCCTTCTCGGAACCACGCGCACGCCAACCAGTGTTTGGAGCGACAGCCACTAACCTCATCATAGACTCGCGGCCCACCGCTAATGCTATGGTGATGTCAGTCAAGGGAGGCGGGAGCGAGAATATGGAGAATTACAAGGATGGGAAGAAAGCATATCTAGGAGTGGACAATATCCATGTCATGCGCGAATCGCTTGCGAAAGTAGCAGAGGCACTCAGAGATGCAGATGCTCTGGCAGCTCTGTACGCTCAAGATGCAAAGTCGGGAGAAGGATCTCAACTCGAGGGAACTTCATTCTTGGACAGACAGGCACTACGTAGATCCGGTTGGCTGCGACACATCTCTGCTATATTGGATGGCACCCTTATTATCGTGAAAAACATCCATGTCAACTCGTCACATGTCCTAATTCATTGCTCCGATGGCTGGGATCGCACGGCACAGCTGTCATCCCTTTCACAGCTTTGTCTGGATCCATTCTACCGAACGACGAAAGGTTTCCAAATCCTGATCGAGAAAGATTGGCTTGCATTTGGACACAAATTCACGGATCGTTGTGGGCATCTTTCTTCCGATAAATTTTTCCAGGTCTCTTCAAACGAAGTCGTTGGAGCTGGAGGGGGAACAGAGGCAGCGCAGGCATTCCTGGCTTCTGTCCAAAACAAGTTCACTCCACAGGCTCACCTCAAGGAAACCAGTCCAGTGTTTCACCAGTTCCTAGAATGCGTGCGGCAAATCCAGAGGCAATATCCCACACGCTTCCAATTCAACGGGAAGTTTCTGGAGCAACTCCATTATCATCTCTATGCATGTCGTTTCGGCACGTTCCTTTTCAACAATGAACGTGAACGGCGAGCTCCAGAATTCGGGGGTGTGCCCCCGATCGAACGAACACAGAGTATTTGGGACTTTTTGAACTCTTCATATGAAAGTCCCAAGTATATCAATCCCGATTATGATCCATCACTTGATGATCGATCGGGACGGGCCGGTTATAGTGATATGGGAGTTCTCCTTCCTAACCCCAAGGATGTTCGGTTTTGGCACGAGCTTTACGGCAGGATAGATGAAGAGATGAATGGGAAAGTTGTCATTGGTCAAGCTGCTGGAGTAGAAGTTGTGGGACCGGTAGAGAATAGGGAGGATGATCCAGCTCAGCTATCAGTCGCTACCCCTACTCCTCCATCTCCAGCAAGGACTCCTGTCCCTCCGGAGCCAACTTACAAGGTGGCATATCAACCTCGGGTATCAACACCACGAAGCTACTCGCAATATTCAGTATCACAGCAGGATGAAGGTTTATCCACAAATGTTGAATCGCAGGGCAGTGTATCGAAACGTCATCCCAACCCTCGCAACGACAGCTTTCGTGCCCTAGACTCAACGTCGTCTGCATTCTCCCTTCGTACATCACCTTCTGCCAGCTCTGATAGCGTTGCGACTTCAACACCAGCTTCAAGCACGCCGCAAAAACGTTCAGCTGCGGAAGGAGGTGGCTTCAAATCGATGTGGGCCTCATTCTCCTCAAATGCTAATGCCGCCTTCAGTGCTGTTCAAGGAGCTGTTGACGGGGTGACGAAAGACCTGAGGGCGGCACCCTTCGCCAACATATCATCGTCATCCAACAGTCGAGAACGAGAGCTCAGCGAAACATCCGTAGCATCAATCAGCACCCTCAATCAATGGGATCTTACGGAAGATCATGAACCCAGCCCGTGGGCGTTGCAAGACGCGAAATCATCTACGATTCAAACGGTACCTCTCAGTAACCCCTGGTCCATCCCCGACACCACTTATACATCAAAGGAAGTCGAAAAACCTTCTCGGAGAAGTAGCACTCCCATTGCGACAGAACTATCTTCTTCAGCGACACTTCCTCTCGATCCATTCTCTCAGCGTACCGCAAGATCTGGGTCGCCAATACCTTCACCCTCTGAAACTACCAACCGACTTGCGTGTCTAACATTGTCTACTTCTGCTCCAACCAACAGTCTTTCCCGTTCGGCGTCACCAAAGCCAGGCACCACGGCCGTCTCTACCGCATTTGATCAATTAAATCAGCCAAAGCCCTCCTCGGCCTCGGCAGATCCCCTTGGAGTGGGGTTTCTGTGAAACGGTTGTAAGAGAATACAGTCCCAATAGGTTAATAAAACCCTTGGGTATGGGTAGTTACTAATGAAACCAGCTAATGTACCACATCAAGCCTCTGGCTTTCGTTTTTAATACGTACAACGTTGGGATATCGGTCGATTTTCGGTATTGACGCAAACTTACTTTGCTCAGGATTGTGTTTTTGTACCTAAGAACGTCTTGAGTTGTAAGAAATTGCGTGATTTTGAAGCATTGTAAACTCCGACGTAACAAGAAGTCAGGCGTTTTTTTGAATGGTTTGACGAATATAAATTAGAGCCGACCTCGCTACAACAGACCATTATATTCCCCCCACTCTTCATACACATCTCACACATTCACAATGGTCGTTCACGCTGCTCTTGAGCCAGGACACTTCCTTTTCACCAGCGAGTCCGTGGGAGAAGGTCACCCAGGTTAGTCTCTATTACAACATTCGCGTCGCGTCTTATCTCAACACGCGTACTCTCTCTCGAAAACACAGACAAGATTTGCGATCAAGTTTCTGATGCTATCGTAAGTCCTGCTTCATGCATTAGCCCTGACGTGTTGTCTAATTGCATGTTCTTACTCACTTAACAGCTTGATGCATGCTTGGAACAAGACCCAGGTTCCAAGGTTGCTTGCGAAACCGCAGCAAAGACTGGAATGATCATGGTCTTTGGTGAGATTACCACCAAGGCTCAGGTCGATTTCCAAAAGGTCATTCGTCAGACCATCAAACAAATTGGATATGATGACTCTGAGAAGGGTTTCGATTACAAGACTTGCAATATCCTGGTTGCTATTGAGCAACAATCACCAGATATTGCCCAAGGTCTTGACCACGGCTCATTGGAGGACCATGGTGCTGGTGACCAAGGCATTATGTTCGGTTATGCCACTGATGAAACCGAGGAGTACATGCCCCTCACCATCGTTTTGGCACACAAACTCAATGCTGCGATGGCAGTTGCTCGCCGAACTGGGGCTCTTCCTTGGTTGCGACCTGATTCCAAGACTCAAGTCACCATTGAGTACAAGCAGGACGGCGGTGCTATGATTCCTCTCCGTGTTGACACCATTGTCATCTCCACACAGCACGCTGACACAATCTCCACCGAGGATCTCAGGAAAGAAATTCTCGAGAAGATTGTGAAGGGTGTGATCCCTGCCCACTTGTTGGATGACAGGACCATCTACCACGTTAGTAATCTTCTCTGTGCGGGTCCTTTGCTGAGACTAACGCCCACGATATCACTTAGATTCAACCATCTGGCCGCTTCGTCATCGGTGGACCTCAGGGTGATGCTGGTCTGACTGGAAGGAAGATCATCGTCGATACCTATGGAGGTTGGGGTGCACATGGTGGAGGAGCTTTCTCTGGAAAGGACTTCTCCAAAGTCGACAGGTCAGCTGCTTACACAGCACGTTGGATTGGTGAGTTATGTCATAAAGGATTCCATTGGTTCATTTGCTAACATCCATTTTGCAGCTAAATCTCTCGTTGCTGGTGGACTGGCGCGTCGTGTTTTGGTTCAGCTTTCATACGCCATTGGTGTTGCTGAGCCGCTGTCCATCTATGTTGATACCTACGGTACAGGCAAGAAGACTGATGCTGAGCTTGTTGAGGTCATCCGCAAGAACTGGGATCTCCGACCTGGTGTTATTGGTTAGTAGCATCTCTGATCTGACTCGGGATTGTTTCTGACCTGTTTTCCTTGATAAACAGTCCAGGAACTCGATCTCACAAAACCACAATATCTCAAGACTGCCTCGTATGGCCACTTTGGTGAGTACTCTTCATATACCGGATCGGGACACATCTAACAGTTTGAAATCAGGCAACCCATCCTACTCATGGGAGAAGCCCAAGAAGCTTAGACTCTGAGCCTACTCCACCTTGATTTACATCGCCCTTTTTAGAGCGGAAGTTCATCCTTCCGATCTTATTTATCACGTTACGTTCAAAATTCACTGTTGGTCATGATTGTCATCTGCATATCCTGTCGTTGTTGCTGTCTTTGTCACTATTGAGATTCGTGACACTTAGATGCATAGATCTGTCACGTTACTTCAATTGTCTTATCTTGCATCTAGAATATGGAAAATATACGCGCTCAACCGCGGTTCTGAAGTCAATGCAGTTGCTGTGTGTTAGTGCGGGATGAGTACGGATGTAAAGTGCGGAGAACGGAGAAAACCCGAGCACGCTGACTGTAGCCGCGATCCACGTGGCAAATAAAAGCCCCCTAAAGACTGTTTCTAACCCACCAATATGAGCCCTCTCCCAAGAACAAACCACCATCACCACCGTTTCATCTAATAGGCATGGATACCCTAGCCGTGGTAGATGTACACACTCCAACGACCTCGTTTTCTATTCCTCATTCATGTAAGTTCGCTTAGGACCCTCCAATTGCCGCTCAGACTCACGACAGCCATCTTCACGATAGTACGGAATGACACACTGGAAATGCTGTTCCAGCGCTTAAGCAAAAAAGTCAGCAAAGGAAATAATCAAATCCGTGTCGGTCCTGGGTGGCTGAAATATGAATGGAACATTTCTTTTTGGACGTTGGATGATGAATCGGACTATGCCATCTTCACCTGGAGATTAGGACCTACAGCATCAACAGAGAATCCCACATTATTTCTTCACGATCCCGAAGCACCGCTACCTGTTCCGCCTGCCTATCAAAACCCCTCTTATTATGCGTTCCGAGCGCAGCCAGCACCACCCGCTCAACTTACCCTTGCCGGAAATGGCCCCACCCCTTCAATACGGAGTGTGCGTTCGAAGCGGAGTACTCGATCTAAGGCTGATACAGAGCCACTAGAAGATTACAAGACAAGGTTTAATAGATTCCACACGGAAAACGGTGTTCGCACTGTTACGGGTAAAATAGGCCCCGTTGAGAATGGTATCTCGCCTAGTTGAGCTTGTTGCCGCATTGGGACTAATACATCTTATCCCCTTATAGTCAGGATGCTTTTGAAGCAAGGCCATCGGCATGTATATCTTTCACGCTCATTCGCTCAACGACATGGCTTCATTCCGGAGGATACTTCCCCGGGATACTACGGCTATGGCGGCCTAGTGCAGATAGGAAAGTGGCCAATTACGCTGGGTAGCACCACGTCCACTCATGACGTGTATCTAAGTGAAGAGGTTCACTTCGATGTAAGGGGTCCATTAACACTTTACACGATTTCCGAGTTAACGCGCTCTTTTCTGTTCAGGTCATCTTAGGGCGTTCTTTCATGGAGAAACGTGGCATTAAACTTGATCCTCTCGACGCAACGAGTGTGATAGCAATGGATACAGGAGAAAAGATTGACTGTGATCTTGTGGTAATCAAGGATTGGAAAGGGGAGGTAGTCACTATCACATGATCCTATATGCATCGAGGGATTTATCATAGTTGCTAGTATAATACATGTATGAATGTGATAGTTCTCATGTTTTCTCTAAAAGAGAATTCGCGCCGTAGAAAAGCACGTGCCACGTCATTTGGAGATTTTGGATTTGACCAAACCATGATCGACAGCCGCCGTATATGGCTGTGGTCATTCTTGATCATAAGTCTGATATGCCCATTGCTGACACATGGCCAGTCGGTCGAAACAAGGTCACTCAAACCTCTGGACGCCACGGACATGACATCGCTCGTTGCCGCGGTCGATCCAACTAAAAATCTTGACCCTCACGACCCAAATTCACATCTCTCGCATATATTGATACCACGTCCTCGTAAGTAATGTCATCCTAGTGTAATGGCACGTCGTTGATGGTTCATGAAGCCGGTAGTGCGAACAACACTGCGGTCCGAAACTATATCGTGTCTGTACTGAAGAAGCACAAGTGGCACGTAGAGGAAGACGCGTTCAAGGCCAACACCCCTTACGGAGAGAAAGAATTCACGAATATTATTGCTACCAGAGATCCTGCAGCGCCACGAAGGTTGATATTGTCAGCCCACTTCGACAGCAAGTTCTTTGAAACTTACCCACAGAATCAGGTGAGTCTAGTTACAACTTCCGGTAGATGCATTCCATACTGAATTCCATGTAGTTTGTAGGCGCTACGGACTCGGCTGCTCCTTGCGCCATGATGCTAGACATCGCTGAAACTATTGGCCCTTTATTAGATGAACGCCAACAGCGTTTTGACCATGGAGGGGAAGATCCCGACGATGAGATATCGGGGTATACTACGCTTCAGCTCGTGTTTTTTGACGGTGAAGAGGCTTTCAAGGATTGGACAGCAACTGATTCCATTTATGGCTCTAGGTAAGGTCGAAGTCCTTGCAACACCTGTCTTCAGTCCAGCTCATCAGTTTCCCTTACAGACACCTTGCTGAAAAGTGGGCCACCACGTATGTTGCACCTCATTCAACGAGACGACTTCACGTACCAGGAACGATGCTCTCCGGTATTGAGCACCTTATTCTTTTGGATTTGCTAGGCGCCGCTTCCCCACTTGTTCGCTCATACTTCCCTGCGACAGCCTGGCTATTTGATGCGTTTGTGTCCGCGGAACGCAGACTCGGCGACGCGGGGAAGTTTAATGAGGGAGATGATTTATGGCGTGATTGGGATAGCTTCTTTGTCCCACGTACCGGATATGCCAGTCAAAATTTCGGGCATATCGAAGATGACCATATACCATTCTTGAGGCGCGGGGTCAATATCTTGCATATGATTGCTTCGCCTTTCCCTAGGGTTTGGCACACACTTGCAGTGAGTATTTTTGCTATTCACTGGCTTGAGCGGAACTGACAGCTACCCTAGGACGACGCAACCGCACTTGATCTCCGTACAATGAAAAGATGGACCTTAATCCTGCGAGTCGTGATGGCGGAATACTTTAACTTGCGTCCCCACAGGGTGCAACAGGCGACACAACCGCATGTGGAGCGAAGCCAAGGCGAACTTGTGAGTTTATAACTGACATGAGACTGAACTCTTAATAATGGTTAATGCCTAGTAGCTTATTTCTCCACGTATCGTATCTGCGTTACTCCCTACGATTATTTGTGTTGGTTTATTGCAGCTGGTCTATATATAACACTTGATCTCAAGGTTCATTCTCCTGAGGGTCAACTGTTGTCTCGCATCCGACAAGTTCGTACCTGATCGATCCGTAGCAGCGGAGTGCGGGATTTACGTTGCGTGATCCTTCGGCTGGGTGCAATGTTCACCAGGGCGCAGGAAGTGGGTAAATCTTTTGAACGGAACTGTCCGAGAGTGCAGGGACATAACAGGGTCATCACCATTCTTGAGTTCAAATCTCAAAGCTTGTGCATTCTATCTTCATCCTAGCTCTTCCTTGTCATGTGCACATTTCTTCCTGACGATCCTTGGTAATCCCGCAATAAATTCAGAGTTGACCTGGAGTATGGGATCATCAGTGGCGTGAAGTTAAGCTGAGTTTTTGCGGCACATGTGCCCGGTTTCTGGATTGTCTCGACTTCGGCTGCGAGATCTTCTTCTTTTGAGTCCTGAACAAGCCAATGAGGGGTGTTGCGAGGGTCGCGGTGGAATCTGCCAAAGACGAGCCTTGCGGTCACAGACAACATGACAGATATAATGGTCCAGCTTAAACTCCTGTCCTCCTCGATCTCGATTCCCCCCTTTCTGCCAGAGGTGCTCTTGCTCTTGGCTTTCCCTCGGTGTTACAAAGATGGCCTCTCCGCAAACCGAGGCCATCCTACGTCGTGCCATTGCAGGCATTACTAGTTCTGTTGACGTCAATGTGAGTGCCATCTCTCACTTCCCTTTTAGCCATGAGTTAATCATTTGCAAACATGATTTTCAGTATGCGGCTATCGCGGGGTTCACTCTCTTGTTCTATGACTATATTCTCACCTTTGCGGATGAGGTACGTCGTTGTCGAGACAACTTGGTGCATGTCGTACACGATCAGGAATGGTGTTGGGATAGGTCAAATTTATCTGGACTTCTCGTCGAAGCCTCGGAAAATTACTCTTTTTCCTAGTGAGCCGATTTGTTCCTCATTGTTGAGCTAATCTCTGAACGTAAAAAAAAAACAGAACCGTTACGTTACGCAAATTGACTTGTTGCTACAAATACACCGTCAGTTAAAGAGTTTATTTTAGCGGACGCACGTTGCTCACTTTCCTTTTGTGAACTAGTGTACACCAACCTCTCTTTGTCCAAAAAAGTGAGTTGACAATTACAAAATGTTAATGTTGATCGCAGCTTATCATTTATTATTATTGTTAGTCGTGAGCCCCTAAACCATACTACTTACAGCTTCTTCTCTAATATCAGAGATTCTAGGTGTACATATGGCTTTAAGGCATCCTTGTAGGTGTACTCATTCCATTTGATTTACCATATTGGTCTAACAGCGCTCTAGATGGCTAAACCTGTTCGTAATGATGGTCACCGAGCTCATGCTTGTGCTTAGAACGTATGCTTTATGGGGAGGAAATAAAACAATCTTAATAGTTCTGGGATTGGCATTCATGGTTCGTTTCCGTCCTCTAATTTATGCAGTACGCCTTGTTGACGGGATACATCAAGTTGTGCGATGCGGCATGCTTTGGGCTTCTCATCGAAATTACTCGCAGCATCTATTGTAAGGTTTTGGCTTACCACTGGCAGTACTGGAATTTCTCAACTCATCGTGCACAGATGTCCGCGCTCCAACCAAATTTGTTCGGTCATGCTATTTTGATGCGGAATACTACCTTCTTTACGGATATTTCGTGCCAAGTCTTGTCTTTCAAGTAATCATCTTCTCGCTCACGATATGGAAAGCGAGGCAGCATAGTAAGCTTTGTGATACCCATTGCCTATAAAGCGTAGCTGACGATTTTATTCGCTGACACTAGTATCGGCTAAGCCCGAGTTATCACCGTTATTTGAGACTTTATACAGGGATGGTTAGTATGCACCCCGAAATAACCGATCAAGGCTAAACGAACTTCCTTTGTTCAGGATTCTTATTTTTCATCGTCGTGTTTGGTGAGAACCAGGTGAATTCAGTATTAGGGATCATTGATACTGATAATATTATAGCCATGACTCTCGCCAATCATCTGGTCTTTATTCTGGGCTCTGTAAGTTTGATGCAGGTCTGGATGGCGTACATGAGGCTCAACTCCTTTTTTTATAGAATGACTACAAGCGTCTATTGAATGTGTACGTTAGTAATCACATCTCGCGGTACCAGCAATACTTATTTACGGATGACAGGTTGCTTGAGGTTCTGACATCCATATCCTGCAACCGGCTTTTCTTGAATCTGCACGCAAGCAATACCGCAACAGGATCGGCGGGGAGGACAACAACTCCTATGGAGATGAGCACTTTCCGAGCTGCAGAACCAGCTGATGAAGCAGCT